>QLOZ01013536.1:905-17725 GCA_003314065.1 Lactarius sp. MG50
CCCCCCCCTCTTCCCAAAGATCAACCAATCGATTCTTCTGCCCCCGTTTTTGTTTTTCAGCACGAATCAAACGACGCTCGAACACATCTCGCCCTTCCACCTCCTCCTCCACCTCCCACCTCTCCCGCCCTGCGGCCGCCTCTCAAGCCCGCCCCTAGAACGCCAGCTCGCGACCGCCCAGCGCCGCGCGGTGCGCGCGGCCCACGCGCAGATGCGGCCCTACGACGTCGGCTGGCGGCGCAACGCGGCGCAGGTGTTTGGTGTGGCGTGCACGACGACGACGACAACGAAGAGACGCCATCGTTGGCGCGCGTGGGGGATGAGGTTGCTCTGGGGCGGTAGCTGGTACGTTCTCGTTCTGTTCATTCCCCCCCCTTTTTTTTGTCCGCTCCTTTTTTGATGTGAATGATGTACGATCTGATTCTCTTCCTCTCTCTCTCTGCGCTTTTTTCGTGTGGCGTGGGTTTTGGGTCACACGCCAGCAGTTGTGGTACAGGCACGCAGTTCCCGCGTAATCCTCGCGGGGAGGATGTGCTCGCGGAACTCGCAGCCGAGTTGGTCAGGTTAGAGTTAGAGGGGAGCGGTCAGACTGGTGATTGAAAAAAAAAAAAAATTACCAAAAAAACAAAGGACGTTTACATACATACAGTATTATACCCTCCTTGCTAAGTTATCTGTACTTTCCTTCTCATCGGCATCTGCGCCAATCAAATCGCTATGTATCGGAAGCCAAAAAAAAAAAAAAAAACTTGAAAGCCAACAAAGCGAGAGGATATATAGCGAGCTACAGTACAGTACAAGAAAAACATGTGTGCGTGACACTGCGTGTCGTGTTTTAGCGCTCCGAGTACTCGGTCGTATCTTTGAGTCGCCACCGCCTCAGTGAACCCCACCACCATATCGAAGACGAGGATGGCAGCGGCTTTGCTGGAGGCTTAGATGGTGCCTCCGCCCCCTCCTCATCCTCCCACTCGATCTCATCTTCCGCCTCCGTTCCCACTTCTTCAGCCTCGGTCTCAGCTTCCCCGATACTAGCTCGCCTCTGCCGCTCTTCGTGCACCGGCCCTTCGCCGCCGCTCATCTCCGACACACTCCTAGGGGAAGCCTCCCTCTCGCGCAGTCCAAACGGATCAGGACGCCACCCCGAAGCAGCGGAGGACACGTCGGCGGGCGGTTCGTCGATCCCAAAGACCCTGCGGAGGTGCTCGGCGCGCTCGAGGGCGCGGGTGCGCGCAGCGTTGACATGCGCGTTGCGGACGTAGCGCAACGTGCTCCGCACGAGGGCCAACGGCCAATACCAGCGGGCTTCACCATTATTGTCGGCGTTGCTGCCGTGCTCCTGTCCTCCCGTGGTAGTAGACACGTCTCCGGACTGGGTGGACCCGGGGAGAGAATCCGAGTCTGATCCCCTTTCCCTCGCGATCGCCGTCGTGTCGGAGGGCGGCGCCGTCTGTATGGCAGTGGAGGAAGCGGAGGAGGTACCGCGGCCGCCACCAATAACGGTGTTCCACGCACCCCGGAGACGTCTTTTCGGCTCTTTCCTACGCGCGTCGCGCGCCGCGCGGCGTTCCCGACGTTTTTCGGCGCGGCTGAGCCACTCGTCGACTTCGCTGATGCCCATACCTGCGCCGACCCACCACCACCAGCCGAGGAAGCTCTGCCAGAGCACTGTGGTACCAATAAGGCCGGGAATCCACTCGAACTGGTCGCGCGAGGGTATGTATGCGATCGTGAGAGCGGTAGAGGCGATCGCGAGGAGGATAGCGCCGACGCCAAAGGCGGCCGTGCCACCATCGGTGCGCCAGGCTTGCTTGCGATTCACGACGAAGCCCCAGAAGGTGAGGGAGAGGGTGAAGAGAATAGAGAGTGTAGCATTGCAGACGTTGCGAACTGCACTCGCTGCGAGGACGAACTGTAGATGAGGGTGGAGCGGGGCAAACTGGGTGAGAGCGGCGACGATAGCGAGCGGGCCCAGGAGGATAAAAATGAGTTGGGCCTCGAGGCGGGAGGGGTACATGAGGGAAAGAAATTGGATGTGGGTCATCTGGTAGAGTTTGAATTTGCATAGGGAGTGAGAGCAAAGGATAGATGGCGTACCTGAGTGAGGGCCGAGACCAATGCGTTCATGAGGAGCCACGCAGTTAGCCCAGCCGTTGACCAGCTGGCGCGTATGCGGGGGTCGTTGAGAGGGGGGAAATCAATGGCGACATACTCGAGCATGAACGGCCAATGTTGGCTCTGTTGCCTGGTTTCGTTGATAATGATAGAGAGAGAGGCGATCTCCCAAGTGAGCACGGCGATGACGGCAGATATTTGAAGGATGAAGTTTACCCGTGCAAGACGGACATGGTAGGGAGCAGTAAAGATGAGCTGAACTAGAAGGACAGAGTCGAGAGTGAGAGTGATGCCTGTGAAGAGGATTTGTATTGGAAGAGAGCGGGCAAAGATAGGGCGGTAGTCAAGATAAGGGTTGGAAGGTAAACCGCTGTAGACGGACGAGTCAGTGGGAGGAAAAAAGTCTGGGAGAGGGTCAGGCAGACTCATGGTGGTGATGGGTTGTCGTCGAGTTGGGTATCATCCTCCTCTCCTCCTCCCCACCTTTGGTCTTGGTCTTGGTCTTGGCAAGTCTTGGCCCTCTTGGCTGCCTTCTAACTATGGTAATAATCACCCCTGGTAACCTTGATTCACTTTCAGTTATTCACCAGGACTAGATAACAAAGACGAGTGAAACAAGTACCCTCAGCTCAGCTTGACCTTGACTCTGAGAAACGCGTACTGTACTGTACCGTGACTGTGCTCGTCGACATTAAAAATTCACACGCCAAGCCTTTCGCGCTCAAGGTTATAAATAGAAACACCCTTTTGAGGTAGGAAGCACGCAAAACCTTTCGATGCTCCTCTTCGGGCTCGGGCTTTACATACATGGAGATGGGTATATTACACGCGGCACTGGAACCTAATACTGCGAACAAGAGACATACAATGAAAAAAAAACAAGTGCATCGGTGTTTTCACGGTGCCCGCGTAGAAGTACATAGCTGAAAGAGGGCCTCGAAATAATGAACCGCAAACCAAGTAAGTAAGGGTATGATGCACAGAGAAAGGGAAAGTACAGTAAGCGAGAGGCATAAACCAAAAGGAAAGGAAAACATTGGTGTGAGTGGACGCAACATAGGAGGTGAGAACGGCAGCAGCCACGAGCGGACCATGAACCTTCATCGTCCCTCCGAGTTTTCGGACTGAGATCAGAGCGTTTGCATTGCATTGATGTTCTTAAAACAATTCGCACCGCATCCGCTGAACCAGATCGACGGGATCAACAGCCTCCGAATCCCATCATTCCTAGACCCGCGCTTTGCATGAGCACGGGTACTAAGAAGGTGCTCGCGACCTTGAGAACTCCGCCCAATAGCTTGAGGCCATTGTTCTGCGAGGTTGCCGCCGCCTGCGGCTGTTGTTGCGGCGCCATATTATACACGTGGATGATATTGTACGTGGGATGTGGCAGGCTGGCGAACGTGGGTGGCCACGCGCCGGGGGGCGCAGGCGCAGGGTACGGGTTCGATATGAAAGGATGATTGTAATCGAAGCTGGGGCCATATGAACTGACTGGGCTAAACGATCCGGGTTGTCCAGGCTGTGGAGAGTGATTATTGCACGCAGCTAGCGCAGTGTAACCGTTGACAGGGTCGTGCCAATCTGGAGGGAGTGTGTAGTCCATAGCGCCATCTGCGAATTCAATGAAAAACCAGTCCGCTGCGATGAGGGAGAGAGAGATGGTCTAGGAAAGAGGCAAGAGATCAACAAATAAAAGCTTCCCAATCCCGTCCAGTAAAAGCCGTGATGCTTACCACAATTCTACGACCCTTCTTCTCTGCATCCTCCAATAGTCGGCTCAGTCGTTCGGGGACCCCGTCCCACCATATGACGCCGGTATTCAGTATCACAACATATGAGCCGTTCATACCTACGGCCACCTGGCGGACACCTTTAGGTGCCTGGCCCTCCAGGAGTCTATCAAGCTCCGGTGGGACGTTGCGCCACGCGCATAGAGTGAGCGAGCCGTCCACTTTGTGAAATACGGTCACATAGCCCGTTGCATCTGGCACGAAGGAAAAGGACTGGATCGTATAGTTCGCCTGGTCCATGCCGCCCTCTTGGGCGAGCTGCAGGAAGAGCTCCACGTTAGAAGCAGACCCCACTTGGTCGTGTTGCGTTTTGCACGCTACGGCATCGTTTCAGTCAAGGGTGGACAAACTTAATCGAAATGTGAGAGCATATTCGTGGGACTGGACGTACCACGCCGCCAGTTGGTGCGGAGGAACCAATCGCCGTCAAGTCCGATCGATACCTCCTTTACCTCCTCGCCTCTTTGTCGTGCATCCTCTATCTCATCCACCAAGTCACGAGGGAGACCCCTCCTAGATCTTGCCTTACCACACGATGTACAAAAACAAGTGACCCGACTCACCCCATCCAGGTTCTGTTTGACGCGATATAAAAGCCACCGCTATTCTCGCTGTTCACCAGGGCAAAGACGACCATTTTCAGGGGATTTACGGGAGGCGGGACGGTGGGCTGGGCGGAGGCGCGAGGCCGTTTGGTGACAGATGGGTGAAAGATTGCATGTTCTTAGCGTTATGACCAAGTACTAATAGCCCCCACTCTGAGGTCGCCGCGACGCCACCGGAAAAGCAGTACAAAGGGCATTCTCACGGACCCGCACGAGAAATTGTTTCCCAGTTGTTGGCACTGGCCGCCAACTGCAAGAGCATTGTTCACTGTATCCGCCGACTCGGAGGTGTCATTATTGCACCGTTAGGTCACTTTGCGGCTCTTGATTCTTCTTTAAATAAGTTATAAGGAGGGTCACTGATTCTTCTTATATCCCTTGAATAATCCCGTTATATGGCAAAGCAAGGAATAAGGTTCTGAACGTCACTCACAGATTGATAGACCAGAATCCATCATATGCATCGCACTCGACTCAAATTGTTTACTTGTGGCGTTGGTACAAACAACCTATGCCAAATACGGTAAACACGCGGTTCACTTTCACCAGCTTTTTGGGAATCTGCATTTATAACGCGCAACATGTATGTAAATTACAAAGACGCGCGCGGGGTGGCGATGCGCCCCGGTTGATCACAGAGGGGTATGGACTGTTATATACGTCTGGTGATGTGGAGTGAATGAGCGTGTGTAAGGTGTAGTTGTCGGGGCCTAGTTGGCCCATAAAATCTAGCCATGATCCTCCGGCGGCGGTTCACGCCGCCTTGGGCGTAGGCATGCTTGTGTTCGGCAAGGAAGGCGCCTAGGGCGGCTCTGCCGAGGATGGTAGAGAGGGAGAGGTTGGCGGATAGGGGGTGGAGGGTGCGGTGCCGGGCGGCTGCGTACAGTGATGTGCCGTTTGCAGTGCTTCGCCGCCGCATTGGCAGTGGTGGGGGTCGTTGGATTGGGGTCGGTGGCGAGCGTTGTATTCGCCGATGAAGGCGTGACCCGTAAGGAGTCGGATGCCCGTTGAGACGATGGGCCGGGGGAGGTTAGTCAAACCTTGAACGAAGGGAGCTGGCTTACCGTCTGGGGGGGAGGCGAGCGCGAGGTTTGTTGGTTGGCGCTTGTTCACTTTCACCGGCATCATAGCTCCCTTCCGTTCCATCCGTGCCACTCCAGCTTGCCTGTCATCCCCATCTCACTCTCCAAATGCAAAAGAGTCTGCCTCACTCTCGCAGCGGCTCATGACACTCATGAAAGCATATGGGTGTTATGCTGTCAGCGTCTACACTGTAATATCCATTGTCGACTTTACCATCGTCATCGCGGGAGTCAACCTACTCGGCGTGAACTACGTTCTGTTGCTGCGTCTGCGAAAGCATGGGTGCTCAGCCTGGACTATTTACACCCCCCGGAGCCAGGGCGTGAGGAGATTGAAGAGGTGTCGCAAAGTATGGCTGCAGGTGTGCAGAAGGGGTTGTATGCTATGCTTCTACTCACGTGGATTGTGCACAAGACCCTATTCGTACTGATGCGGATTGGATTAGCCGCTGCATTCACGCCTAGAATTGTCAACTGTCTGCGTGCCAGAGGGCGATCCAGTGGGGAAGGGACGCGTAGGGTCATGCAGGAGATGAGAGACCGGATTAAGTATGTTGTGTACCAGTTGGCCCCCGCATTGGACCAACGATGTTGGTAGTTTCGCTTATCCCACCTCTCTAACATAGTTTATGATACATCGGCATCTGTTAATTCGAACCCTTAGACTGCTCGTACAGAGACTTGGAACATATTGATATTGTAGTACAGATGACAATCAAATTGCCGATCCTGTGCCCAACGAAAGACGTTTCACTTGATTTACAGTGTGGTGGACAGCAGACTTCAGAGTTCATGTAGCCAGATAGAATGATCATATATTCTTTGGTTGAGAGAGGGATGTGTCGCCGGTTGCCAGCCATGATACTGTATATTCCGTTTAAGAGGTTTCATTGACATGTTCGCGTGTGCCGAGTGAGCCCGGCGGGAGCAGACGGGGCGACAACCTAAAGCAATTGAGGTAGGAGCACGCAAAACCTTTCAAACATTGATGCTCCTCTTCGGGCTTTACATACATGAAGATGGGTATACTACATGTGGCACTGTCACCTAATACAGCGAACAAGAAACGTACAACGAGAACCTGTAAGTAGAAAAACGAAAACAAATGCATCGGTTTTTTGAGAAACGCACGATCCCCGCGTAGAAGTACAGTACGTAGCTGAAAAGGCCTAGAAATAATGAACCGCAAACCAAACAAGTAAGGGCCGTCAGTAAGTGGGGTATGATGCACAGTACAGTAAGGAAGGAAAGTATGAGGAAAAGATTGGCGTAAGTGAGTGAGCACGAGGAAACATAGGAGGTGATACCAGCAGAAGCCACGAGCAGATTGTGAACCTTCATCTCGTCCCTCCGGGTTTTGGGACTGAGACCAGAGCGTTTGCACCAATGTTCTCAAAACAATTCGTACCGCATCCGCTGAACCAGACCGACGGGATCAGAAATCTCCGGTTGACGTTCCCAGATCAAAGCCACCCATGCCCACTCCAGTTGACGCCCCCAGATCAAAACCACCCATGCCCACTCCGATTGATGTTCCCAGATCAAAGCCTCCCATGCCCATTCCGGTTGACGCTCCCAGATCAAAGCCACCCATGCCCACTCCGATTGATGTTCCCAGATCAAAGCCACCCATGCCCATTCCGGTTGACGCTCCCAGATCAAAGCCACCCATGCCCACTCCTGTTGACGTTCCCAGATTAAAGCCACCCATGCCCGCTCCGGTTGACGTTCCGTGACCAACGTGACTCCTGAGCATGGGTACTAAGAGGGAGCCCGCAACCTTGATCGCTCCGCCCAGTAGCTGAACCTTGAGGTCATTGTTCTGTGAGGTTGCCGCCGCCTGCGGCTGTTGCTGTGGCGCCGTATTGTACACGTTGGTGATACTGTACGTGGGATGTGGCGAGCTGGCGGACGCGGGTGGTGGAGGGCTAGCGAACGTGGGTGGCGTCGCGCCGGTGAACACAGGCGCAGGGTACGGGTTCGATACGAAACGTTTGTAATTGGAGCTGGAGCCAGATGGACTGACTGGGCTAAACGATCCGGGTTGTCTAGGCTGTGAAGAGCGAGGCGAAAGTGAAGGTGAAGAGGGCGGTAACGGTCCGGGGTTGTAGGTGGTGGCAATCTTTGGCCCATTTGAAAGTGAAGGTGAAGAGGGCGGTAACAGTCTGGGGTTGTAGGTGGCGGCAATCTTTGGCCCATTATTGCGCGCAGCTAGCGCGGTGTAACCGTCGACAGCGGCGTGCCAATCTGGAGGGAGTGTGTAGTCCGTAGCGCCATCTGCGAATTCGATGAAAAACCAGTCCGCTGCGATGAGGGAGAGAGCGACGGTCTGGGAAAGAGGCAATAGATCAACAAATAAAAAACTTCTCAATCCCGTTCAGTAAAAGCCGTGATGCTTACCACAATTCTACGACCCTTCTTTTGTGCATCTTCCAATAGTCGGCTCAGTGGTTCGGGGACCCCGTCCCACCATAAGACCCCGGTATTCAGTATCACAACATACGAGCCGTCCACACCTACGGCCACCTGGCGGACACCTTTAGGTGCCTGGCCCTCCAGGAGTCTATCGAGCTTCGGTGGGACATTGTGCCACGCGCATTGAGCGAGCGAGCCGTCCAACTTGTGAAATACGGTCACATAACCCGTTGGGTCTGGCACGAAGGAGAAGAACTGGATCGCATAGTTCGCCAGGTTCATACCACCCTCTTCGGCGACCTGCACGAAGAGCTGCACGTTAGACATAGACCCCACTTGGTCGTGTTGCGTTTTGCACGCTGCGACATCGTTTCAGTCAAGGGTGGATAAACTCGATCGAAATATGAGGGCATATTCGTGGGACTGGACGTACCATGCCGGCGGTCGGTGCGGAGGAACCAGTCGCCGTCAAGTCCGATCGATACCTCCTCTACCTCCTCGTTCTTTTGTCGTGCATCCCGTATCTCACCCACCAAGTCACGAGGGAGACCCCTCCTAGATCTTGCTTTAACACACGATGCACAAAAACAAGTGATCTGACTCACCACTCCATCGAGGTTCTCTTTGACGCGATATAATAGCCACCGCTATTTCCACTGTTCACCAGGGCAAAGACGACCATTTTCAAGCGGATTTACGGGGGGCGGGACGGTGGGCTGGGCGGAGGTGCGGGGCCGTTTGGTGACAGATGGGGGAAAGATTGTATTTTCTTGGGGTTATGACCAGGTACTTATAGCCCCCACGTCTGAGGTCGCCGCGACGCCACAGGAAAAAGCAGAATAAAAGCCATTCTCACGGACCCGCACGAAAAATTGTTTCCCAGTTGTTGGCACTGGCCGCCAACTGCAAGAGCGCTGTTCACTGTATCCGTGAAGGTGTCTTTACCTCCATTATTGCACCGTTAGATCACTTTAGGGCCCTCGATTCTTCCTTAAATAAGCTATAAGGAGGGTCACTGATTCTTCTTATATCCCTTGAATAATCCTGTTATATGGACGCAAAGCAAGGAATAAGGTTCTGAACGTCACTTACAGATTGATAGACCAGAATCTATCATATGCATCGCACTCGACTCAAATTGTCTACTGTGGCGTTGGTACAAACAACCTATGCCCAATACGGTAAGCACGTGATTCACTCTCACCGGCACATTGCGCATACTATCCCCGTTGCCAATCCAGTCACCCCCATCTCACTCTCCAAATGTAAAAGAGTCTGCATCACTCTCGCAGCGGCTCATGACACCCACGAAAGTATATGGGTGTTATGCTGTCAGCGTCTACACTGTAATATTCATTGCCAAATATTCATTGCCAACTTTACCATCGTCATCGCGGGAGTCAACCTACTCGGCGTGGACTACGTCTCCTCTGTCGCTGCGTCTGCGAAAGCGTGGGTGCTCAGCCTGGTCTATTTACACCCTGGAGCCAAGGCGTGAGGAGATTGAAGAGGTGTCGCAAAGTATGGCTGCAGGTGTGCAGAAGGGGTTGTATGCTATGCTTCTACTTACGTGGACTGTGCACAAGACCCTATTCGTACCGGTGCAGATCGGATTAACCGCTGCATTCACGCCTAGAATTGTCAACTGGCTGCGTGCCAGAGGGTGGTCCGGTGGGGAAGAGACGCGTAGGGCCATGCAGGAGATGAGAGGCCGGTTAAGGGACTGGATTAAGAATGTTGTGTACCAGTTGGTCCCCGCATTGGACCAATGATGTTGATAGTTTCGCTTATTCCACCTCTCTAACACAGATATACTTATGATACATCGGCATCTGTTAATTCGACCCCTTAGACTGCTCGTACAGAGACTTGGAACGTATTGTGGTGCAGATGACAACCAGATTGCCATTCGGAAGTGGAGTCAACAGATCCTGTGTCCAACGAAAGACGTTTCACTTGATTTACAGTGCGGCGGTGGACAGCAGACTCCAGAGTTCATGTAGCCAGATAGAATGATCATATATCCTTTGGTTGAGCGAGGGATGTATCCCGGTTGCCAGCTATGACAGAATGTCGGAAAAATCGAAAATAGCATATATGTGGTGATATGCTCATATCATCACGTATAAGTGCATCAGCTTTTTCGGTACCTGATATGTTTCAGAAATCCCTAATATCTGGTTATCAGGTTTACTAGTCGATGATCACCATTGATATGCATGATAGGCATGATCACTACTGATCACACTGATCAGTTTGACAAGTGTGATAAGTAGTGATAAGTATGACACGCATAATAATTATGACGCGTGTGAGCACGACAAGCGTGATCACCGCTGATAAGCATGACAAGTGTGATAATTATAATAGACAAAAGATAATTGATTGTCAATTACATATTATTTATTATCGACTCAATACCCACTGTCGCCGTAAGTTACGTTGTACTGTACTGTACTTTACAGAGTTCATGATCTGTTCATCACCACCAATCTCGAACATCAATGATCCTCAAGTCTCACTTGAATGGCCTGTGGGAAGTGGGATCTGGGCTGATGGGAACACACTGGCATTTATTCACTCACCTCTTTCCCCCATCTCTCCAAGTCCAACACACAAGAAGTGCAAAAGCCAACTCATCACGCTCGCAGGCGCGCACTGGGTTCCAAGTCCAGGGGGTGACAACGGCAAGGGGTATGGCAGGATGGGATGACAGGGGCGATTGTTTTGGATCACCAAGTTGACTCTTTTATGTGTTTGGCGGGGTGCTGCGCAGCAGGGTCAAGAACGGAGCAGGCCGACATTCACTCCTAGTGTGGAGAGCGCCCAGCGGAGAGTGCCCAGAGTGGAGTGCGCCCAGGCAAACGGAGGACTACCAGGTTTCCAAAATGGGCTTGCCTCTGTAACGTGACCAGTCCTGAGAGGGACACGCGTTAGGACCCCGGCAACCAGTCAGGCTGTAGCGCGCGAGACGGCGCGCCCGTGAGTTCAAGAGACAATAATGAAGGGAAGAGGGAAAGTTCGATTGCCGAGCCGGAACAAGTAAGGCAAGTAGACGAGCGAGGAGCAAGCGAGACAGACTCTTCAACGCAGAGATGGATTCACGCAAACAAATAGAAGAGAAAATGCCCAGGGAAGAGGGTGCTGGCCGTCAAGGAGGCCTTTCTGGGATTTTTATAGCTGTGCGTGCGGATCTATTTACAAAAGTAAGTAATCTACCTGTCAATAAAGAGTAGTAAGTGGTGTTGGAATGAGACAAAAGGAGCGAACGCTAGGATGGCGTCCGAAGCGTGGAGCTGCGTGGTATCGTACCATCCAGCTCTGAGTATTTGACAGCTTGCCAGATAGGCTTCGCTGCCATTCTGGAAGACCAAGGGCCCCAAACTGGTATCCACCATTGGAGTCGGCCATGGCTCAGTAGCCGACAGCGATGTCGGGATTGATGCGGCTGCGATCAGCAAAACAGAGTTGGTACAGCTTGGTCACTAAGGACGGCGATGGCTCGCGTGGAAGTTCGCGTGGAGGTGGGGGCGGTGGTGCATAGGGCGATGGGGGTCCTAGGGGTGGACCATATAGGTCCTCCATATCGTCATCTTCGGAATTGACTACAGCGGCAGGTGGGGGCAGCGAGGGAGGTCCATAGATTGTCGTCCGCCGAAGTAATAGATGTGAAGAGGCCTTACTGGGCCCAGGTGTTCGATTGAGTGAGAGGGCACGGAGGTCAACCGTCGGCGGGTCGATATCCATAGGCTCCAATTTAGTCGAGGTAGGGTTGGCAAGACCGAGGACGGGGCTGTCATTGAACGACTGGGAAGGAACATGTGCATGTGCAGGCTCAACGGGTCGGCTTGTCGATTTCCGTGAAAGTGTCTGCAGCACGTAATCATCACCAATAGGTGCACTTCATCCAAAATAAAAGAGGCACGGCACCAGAGAGATTTCGCGCAGGGGCGGGGCTCGAGAATAGGGGGCAAAGTCAGCTGGCACATTACCAGATAACGGCGGCGCGAAACTCGCAGAAGTGATAGAAGGAAGGGGCGTTTCATGCGGCCACTGGGGGTCTTTTGCATCCCTATCTGGGGGAAATAGCACCGTGGCATGATGGGCGTCCAGGTACTTCATATCTGGCCGCGCTAAATTCGTCTGCGGTCCCATCGAGACCGTTGGCTTGCAGAAGCCAAGATCGCTGGTGGCAGGTTCGCCGTCAGATTTCAAAGGTGATACCACACCATTCCAAGATGATGGCGTCTGATCAACGAGATGGATTGGCTGGTCCAGATTGGACAAGGGGTCCACCTTCTGCTGCGAAACCTTATGGATAGAGGCTGCATGAACAGGGTGTGTTGGAGTGGTTGATACAGAGAGCAGCTGAGGCCGCGGCACCTCCAGGTCAATAATAGACGGGGAAGGAGCTGGACGAGTAAGAGCCCTTTGGAAAACGACCGGAGTTCTGCGGACTGAGTTGACACTGTACAGAGTGCGATCGAAGGAACAGACCTCTAGATTGCCCGAGCTTGCGCTCGCCTTTTCCTACAACATCTACCTATCCACGAGGATAACCCATTGTCTACATCGTTGTCATTCGTACACGTATAAGAGCGACGAGTTCTGCTTCACCCAAAGGGGGAATATGACAATCTGCCGTACGGAGACAGAAACGAGATATATCAGGAGGATGGCTATTTTATCGCGCACGATGATGCCATTCCTTCCCGCACTCAGAACAGGAAGGCAGAAAGCTGTACAGGTCTGAGGACGTTCCTTTGCAACGATCATATTGCAGGCCATCGACGCGCTTGGATTCAAGTTAGGGTTTCGTGCTCTTATTCAACTGAATCCGCACGTGGGGGGCGCTTCCTCACGCCCGGCCTCAACGCGCTAGACCTATTCCTAGCCACCAAACAAACACAAACACAAACGACAATCGTGTGTTTCTACTGCCCTCAGACGGAGCGCTAAACAGAACCCTGGACGCGTCCCCGCACGAAGAACAAGCGGTATCCCTCGCCCACATGAAAAGACTGGGCGAAATACTCGCCACCTTCACTAATGTCAACATCAGATTCCAATGGCTGCCGAGGAAAATACCGTTCGTCAGCTACCGAAGGGCCAGACAGCTCGCCTTCGAAGCCATCCGCACGGCAGACCTCGCGAGCATCGAGGAGCCTTGAACAATCCAAAACCAAAAGAAAGCAGCCGCAGACGCGGCTATCACGGAGTGGGCAAACCGCTGGCACCTCTCCCCACGAACCTCCTTTGCATACCAAACCGCCCTCCTTGAGCCACCGGACGGAAACGCCCACCACACATTCCAACCCCCGTGTCCAACCCCGGACGCAGGGCCCAGGAACACCCTCCCCCACAACCCCTCAGAACAAGACAGAGCCCCTACGGACACAGTTAAGTTCTCTAGACTCACTCACTCTACACTTTACTGCTTCATCACAGGACACGCTTTCACTGGGGAGTACACCCAACGGTTCTACCCCCAACACACACCGGAACAAGTGGCATGCCCCTGCGGCGAGCCAGTACAAACAATCGAGCATGTGCTCTTAGAATGCCCTTTACATACCGCCGCGCGCCGTAGGCACCTTACTGCCAGCGGCCGCCCCCGAACACCCCCACAGCTCTTCGCCCAACCGAACCGCGTTCAAGCGCTGCTTCGCTTTTTGGAGGAGACTGGCACCTGCGCTAAACCGCGGACAACGTGGGAACCGGGATAGGCACAAAGTAGAATTAAGATGGGAGATTCCCCCAGACATAACCACACACGACCACCACCACCTATAACCTTCCGCTGCCCATAACCAGCTAGCTCTGGTTCCCCTCACACACACCATACCCGCCTAAGCATAATACGTAGCACTCACGTGACCGCCTCTGTACCGAGTTGTACGCGCCGCGGAATACAAATTCAGATTCAAAAAAAAAAAAGTGGGGGGCGCTTGAAAGAGAAGTTGTGAAACAAGACTAGGGGCGGTGGCAAGTGGAGCAAATTGAACACGCGGAGGCTTCGAGAACAGTAGGATAGTGTACATTCAATCGATAACCGTCGAATTCAGGACATACAGGGAGCTCATGAGCTAAAACAGAGGAATGAAAAGTGAAACGATGGGATAATACTGACGTAAAGTAGGGATGTACGCCCTCAGGCTACGAGCCTGCCCACATACCGTACAATTCTAAATAATCAACGCAAACCATGAACTTGAAACGTCCGAGTCGGAAAACCGAGAATCGACTTAAATCAGTGGCTTATTCCACCTGGATGTATCACGGTTGTCCCAGATGTCACTGACTGGTACGGCATCAGTATACCGACTCCCAATTAAGTGATATCGAGTGACTCACCACAACTCTAGACCAGATTCCTGCTCTTTAATTAAGCTCCGTAGTGGACAAAGTTCACCCATCGCTCGAGTGAAACACCCTTCTTCGCCCTCAGTTTTTGAATCGCGTGCCGGAGTGCCCTTGCTGACTTCTCATAGCTGGCATCTTGCGCGCCTGCAGCAAACATCTTGCCATAGAAGTACTCTGAAAGGTCCTGCCCATCTTCATCCACCATCGCCCACATCGTCCCAATCACGCTCCTAAATCCACTAAACTGCATCGCAGCAGTCAGATGGAGTACTTCATCTGGCGTATCATCATCTGTTAGCTCCGCAGTATGGCAGGCTGCTAGGAAGGCAAGTTCTGCAGTGGGAAGGTGAGACTTGGCAATGCGAAGGAGTGTGAGGTGGGTCTTGTGCTTGAGAAGAAAGGATGACTCGAACGGCCGACCCGGTTGCAGCATGCCGTGGCACGCAAAATGCACCCAGGGGTGCATCGGAAGGTGAGCGATCACGTTTTCAGGTGTCGCTGCTTCGCCTACGATCCTTGTCACAGAACCACTGCCAACCAAACATTCGATACTGCGCGTTTCTGAGTCCACTCCGGGAAGGGTTTCGTCTGGCTGTCCGACGATGAGTAACGATGGGGACCCACTCGCAGATCCCGATAAGTTGCCGGAACTCGACGCTATCAACGCTGAGAGGCTCGGTGTGTATGAACACACGTAAATGTCACAAAGGTATTGTTTGACATTGGTGTGCGAAGATATTGGTCCTGCAGCGTGAATCGGAAGGGAGGCCAACACAGAAGTTGGACACAACCAGATTCGGGACTGTTCTGGAATTCCAAGCTCCATTAACCTCTCGGCGACGGGCTGGCCCACCAACTCGGACAGTTCCTCCAGGGTCTGTCGCAATACGCGATCATATGTTTTTGACTCCAAGCGGTAACTCTTCCGCGTTTCTGACAGCTGATGGGCGAGATTTGTAACCCTATCAAAGAAGTTCGTCGGAGTAGGGATATGAACAACTGGGTGGTTGGACCGGACGATGAGAATATCGGAATGGTATTTGGATAGATTAATGATGACCACTGGACCGCTCATAGCCGCGGTTTGGAGGTGACTAAAAGGGATGGGTCTCCAGAAGTTCTCGAATCCTGGTAGTGCCTGGATCCGCAAGACAACCTTCTCCAGTTCCCCTGAGAGCCTGCGTTTCTCCGCCAAGTCACGAGCAAACGTGTCGTTTCTCCCAGTCGCGACACCATCGTAATCCGTTCTAGCTGGAGTCTGCACGAAATCACGAACACCGGTTGTAGTGATTATTGCCTCCAATGCTTGACTGATTTCTGCGAATTCATCTGCCAGAGAATTTCCGACTTCGTGGAGGTGTTCGAGTGGGGTGCGAAGGCTGCGCATGCCGGACCACAGGAGCGCTCTCCCTTGTTCAAGCATCTCGATGGCTTCCTCATAGGCACGGGACTCGATAGCGTATGACGCGGCATCCATTGAAAGACTCCGAAGGTCCTCAGTGTCTCGGCCACTGATATATTCGTGTCGAGTTTGTACTGTGGGGCCTAAGTCTACCGCACGCTGTAGCAAGGAGAGGGCCTTGCGGTATGCAGTCAGAGCTGAGGAGTGTCGTGTGGCATGCGCGGTGACTGTCCAGTTTCTAGCTGCTATCAGTCTATCACGTGCACTAGAGAATGGGTGTTCGACGGCAGATCGAGACAAAGCAAAGGACTCTTCGAGGTATTCTAGATCGCCGGTCCGGGAAAAAATAAAGCCCAAATCACGGACAAAGCCATAGAGCATGAGGGAGAATTCTGGATGACCTTCAGGGATTAAGGAAATGGAAGCTCGATAGTGTTTGATTGCGTCGACTATATCTTTATCTGCGCCACGGTGCCTAAAGCGAAAAACCAGGCCCCTCGCAAGGGAGTGAAGAATGCGTCGTGAATCGGGATGTCCAGATTTGATTAATTTCGAAGCTTCATAAAGATGTTCAATTGCCTCTTCGATGTAACCCATGTCACCGGTCCATTCATATTGTATTTCAAGACTGAGCGAGAGGTTATGTAGCTTCTGCGGACGCATTCGGTGCCCTGAAGGCGTGAGAGCTAAACTTTCACGTCGAAGTTTAATCGATTCCTCCAAATCTTCCACTTTACGTGTCCGTAAGCAGCGCGAATGCATGGCATCGGCGAGTCCACTCAAAGTCACTTGTCGATATGGGTGACCCCGGGGACAGAGGCGAAGAGCGGCACGATAATGCAAAATTGCCTCCTCCAAACAGTCCATGCGACCAAAGTTTTTGAAGCGACTGATGAGCGAAGAAGCAAGGTTCCTCAGGAGATCGCCCTTGCTCTCGTGGTCTGAAGGACACAAAGGGAGGATCTCACGATACCGACTGGTTGCTTTCTCAAGATCTTCCGAGTCATCTGTTTGCCCGAAGCGGATGTGATAGACGTTAGCAAGG
>QLOZ01013538.1:0-24602 GCA_003314065.1 Lactarius sp. MG50
GAGGAGCTTTGGGACATGATTGAAAAAGCGACGCAAATCTTGGGGCGAGCGAGCGTTAGGGTTGCGATGATAAACAAGTATGAGAATAAATTCGAACCTCACCTTCGTACTCTTCTGAGAATGTGTCTGTGTATACAGCGTCGAATACCATGTCATCTAGCACCTTCGCACCCACGAAGTCTTGCCATTTTCCCTCAAGGACGACGACCCCCTTCTTGTCATACCACCCCTGTTCACGCATGTACTTCAAAACATCCGGGTGGGGTTCAATGATAACATGCGCCGAAGGTGGAACAGGTAGTGCCTGGAAGTATGAATCGATCTGAGTACGCAAGTAAGCTTGAGGGCACCACAGAAGACATGCGGCACACCCACGATCCCCAGACCAAAGCCAAGGTTCAAAACTTTCAGTCCCGTTTCTGCATTAGGATGATCGTCGCACATTCTGCGCACCGTCTCTTGCACTTAAAATACCACCGCCCTTGAGCACGCTACACAGCTTGCGTTCAAAAACGGAACGCACTGATCTCGCGCTCCCAACCCATCATAACGCCGATCTCGGTATCGCCACTCTGAAGTAGACAAATTTCTTGTCCGTGGGTATCGATCGTATATCGGAGGCGCGACGATAAAAATTTGTCGGTGGAACCCAACGCGGTGTCATCCTCTTCTCTGAGCACGAGCGCATCAGCTTCTGCACCGTGAGAGGCTAGTAGTTGAAGAATAAGCTCTACATTTAGGTATGCTCGGAGTCAGTAAACGTAAATTAGTGAAGCACATGAAAACACACCAGAGCGGATGCCGGCATTGCGGATAGCGCAATAGCTCTCCTCGTCGTTGAGAGAAAGCGCAATGTCACCGGCGGTGTTGCCACCGTTGTCCGCTGCATCCGGCTTAGTGGTTCGTGCGCGCAGGGAGAACAAGTGATAACAGGGCTTTACCAGAGTTCCACAACGCGCCGTGCTGAAGGAGCCTTTTGACGAGCTCCGCATCTTCGACGCTCGCAGCGGCGTGCAGCGCGGACCACCCGTCTTTATCTTGATACCAAAGCGGCGCGTCCTCGTCCAACAGTTTTTGCACGTCCTCTATCGGCGCGTAGTCGAGAATGACACTAATGAGTGCCTGGCCTTGCGTAGCAATTTCGTCTTCGTCAACATCTACATAGTCCGACTCGTTATACCCATCAGTGACAACATCACCCTTTGCTGGCCTTTCGCCATCACAAGCTTTGGGCTGATATCCAGTCATGACACTGACAACTTGGGTGCATGCCAGTGAGGGCCAGGGCAGGGGGATCACGTGATGATTGGGAGACTAAAGAAAATAGCTCCCACACCGTGACGACCCGCAAGTGAACACTCTCAAGCCTGTTCCCATTCGGACGAGGTTGTAGGCCCACGGGCTCACCACGTAGTTATTCACACTAACGCTTGATTGGCGATGGTTCAAGTCACCAACAACCTACACTGTTCAGAACACTGGCAGCTGTACTGCGACTTGATGGCTTGATGGATTGGCTGGTTGCTCAGGGCGCCGTATTTCGTATTTAAGGACAGCTGATGGCGATCTACCCACGTGAGGTTAGATCTACAATAATCCAGCCGCTCCCTAGCACCTCTCATGTGCTGCTTCCTTTAATTTGGCTTGGCTCAGCATGAAGCATCGCGGGGAAGAAGCAGCTAAAATTCTCCTCCCCATCTTGAAGAATCCTGACAGCGGCGTCGACAGGGACGCCTACACCGAAGTGACCATCCAATTGGATACGTACTTTCGTGCAGCGTTTCCAGGGCCAAAATGCGTGAGTCGGTCTAATGGCAGCGACACGCACAGTTGGCTTGGTCGGTTAGAAACAGACGCAACTAATCCTGAAGCAAAGGACATTACCATAGCCTAGGGCCCGGTAGGCTTAGGGTGTCAGCGAAAGGGCTACATTGGTTCACCCCAAGAGAATGTGAGTTGGAGGGGTTGGAGACAGGCAATTCATTAGCTGGGCCACGATCAGATACGTACTATCTAGATACCCAGGACCATCTGTTTGAGGCGGTTGTTATATGGGGGCCGGGCCCGAACGTCGGTGTATGTACAGTCAGTTCGTCGACGACGATCATTAAGTTCTGACATGGAAGAGGCTGCACCAGCACAGAGTTACAGTAATAGATGCCGAAAGTGTGAGAAGGCGGGGACCACAAAGTGGGGGATGGTGAGGATACTGTCTTCGCGTTATCTTGGCCACATAGCAGAAGAGCTGCCGGGGATGTGGAACTTACTCTGTGACTAGACGTGCTTGCGGCGCTGACGACGACTCGAGTCACGAATTACTGCCAGCGAAGGCAATACTTATGATCTACCGCAGGAAATATTTGTTGTGCGCTTGGACGCAGAGGTCCAAGGTCACTTCCATGTGTAACGTGGTAACCGTGACAGCAGCTTTACAGTCACGGCACCGAGAATGCATAGGTGCATGGTAGGCTGTGCATCGACGTATTATACCAGGAAACTCCAACTGCGTTGGCGTAGACCTTGCTGCAAGCAGCAGCTTGAAGGTAATACAGTATAGGGATTCCTACTCACCAGCAGCCAGCAAAACTCTGTTTGCAAATTTGCAAACTATAGGTAAGGAAGTTATTGGCTTCGGAGAGACGCGCAGGGAAGATATTTGACAGACACCCACGTTTCAGGTTAAAAGGGTCGTCGAAAGTATCCATCCCAGGGATGCAGCGTGTGGCCGCAACTGCTGGGGAAGGGAGGAGAGCGGGGTAATATTCATGATATACAATAGATGTACAAATAAGTACCCGATATTTCAACCACTAGCACGGAGGAAGGGCACAGAGGGACAGTGTCGGAAACACACGTAGGGAAAGGCGACGCACCGCCAACGGTCAGTCGTCCTCGTGAATCATGATCGTAGGTACCCCAGCAATTGGTATGCTGGGCGGCGACGCAGGTTCGTGTTCGTCCCTCGCTGGTGCGGGTTGTGGACCACTCTCTTCTTGCTCGTGACCGTCCTCGCCGTCATCCTCGTCTTCGCTGTCCTCACCCGGCTTCCGGAACATGAGTTCTTTCCCATTTACTACCCTGCGCTTCTTTAGGACTTGCTCCTCGCTCGCGCCTGGGGCTTTCCCTGCACCCTCTGCAGGTTTGACACCCTTTGCACGCTCTTTCTTCTTCTGCCGTCTTGCGCGATTTTTTGCGGTCCTGGCTTCGGCCTCCTCTTCGCGCTGTCTCTTCCTTTCCTCGAATTCACGCGACACAGATTCCTGTTGAACCCAGTTGAGAGCCGTCCGAATCAAAGTGCGGGTTGTAGAGGCGTACCTTCTGTGCGCCCTCACTGATTGCTTTCAATCGCTCGTACTCCCGTCGCCGACTTGCTTTGTAAACGTGAAACTCGCCGCTTCCGGCACCGGCGCTTGAACCCTGGACATTCTTCATCATTTCACGGGCAGGGCGTATCGACTTCTCTTTTGGTGGTGGGGGTATCGCCACTGGTTTTGCGGGGTCTCTGAGCAGACGGTCAAGCTGCTGACGTTGCTTCTCGAGAGCATTGCGCGCATGTCGCGTCTCCGAAGCAGACGTAGGTGCTGGCGATGGCGAATGGGACTGGGACATGACGGTTCGAGAAGAACCAGATTTAGGGTTAGGGTCTAAGTAGCTACGGCTAATTATTTCAATTTTTTTTGGATTGGGGATACTGTATGCGTGTGCGCAACAATGAAGCTGTACCAGTAGTGTAGAAAATACAGAGCATTAAGAAGACATCAAAGGCATCAGACAACTGTTCCGTCGTCAGTAAAAAAAAATAAGTGAGAAAGCAGGCGATGACGCACGCAGTACGGCGTTGATGCAGCCATCATTTTCGGGGTTATTCGTGATTTGTGCGTACTTGCCGAATACCACTTTGCCGCCAGCGGTGACCATACCAAGTTCCGACACGTTAACTTCGACGACAGTCCCTTTAGTGAGGACACCAAGTTGTGTGTACATGGGAGACTGAGGGTTCTTCTTGACACCTAAAATTTGAAGCTGGAAGGTAGCCTTGAGGTCAGCTACACGGAAGTTGTTAGACAAATCTCAAAAAAGGGCATAGAACGAAGGGAAGAGGGCGCACGATGGGTGACATTGGCCTTCTTGTAACGTAGAGCCATCGGTCTTATGAAGCGCTCCATTTTGACTGGCTTACGGGTAAAGCCTTCCCCGACAAAAGTAGCCTTTGTGACCATGCGCTTCCAAGACTTCTTCTTGCTCTTTCCAGTCCGCATGACCTTGAACATCTCATCTTCTGCGATCCCGCGGACTTTGGGTAAAGGTACAGCATACTTGGCGGCCTTGTCCTTTCTCTTTTGCTTGAGCGCGGTAGACAATGCCTTGGCGTCCTTCTGGCCTTCGCGGTCGAGCAAGAAGGTGGGGAGGGCGCCTTCAGGTACGTTGGCAGAATCCTTCTGCTTGACATTTCGCTCATCGTGGGCTTTGAGGGTCTTCTTGAGTTGCACCTTCTCAGCATGTCGTTTCGCGTGAAGGAGTTTAGCCTTGAGACCAAAAGCTTTTTGTGCAACAGCGGATTGCCGGTGGACTTCACGAGCTTCGCGCTTCCGTCTATGCAAAGGTAAGCCGTGGAAAGGGGATGGAGAAGACGGGACACGCACTTGCGTTCGTAATAATCTAATCGGCGACCGTGCCGTTTTATGTGCTCCTCGATATACTCATTCTAAAGAGATGCTTAGAGAAGAAAGAACGTCAACAGACGGAGTAAATGAGTACCTGAGGCTGTATTGAAAGTTAGTAAAGGTGACTGCTGAGCTCGAACTAAGATATACACACCATGGCCGAGTGAGCAGGAGGTGGACGACAAATACAAACAAGGAGCGTGTCCCAATCGGGGTCATGCGCTGGCTGCGTGTCGTGCCAGTGCAGCACACATAACTCACTCGTGTGATTCACTCAACCGCTATGTGGCAGGACAACGCAGCGTATGCGGCTTCCTCCTCACAAAATACCTACTACGGGCGCGGGAACCAGCCAAATGTGCCTCTTCAGTTTTATGATCAATCCTCCTTCTACCCGGGCTCCCGTTCCAGTCTCGAAGGCAACGTCGCTGCTGCACAGGGTTCCATAGTGCAACCTGGGGCGTCAGGATACACAGGCAGCATTCAGCCTGCTGGAGGTTGGTGGACCGCGTTCGGAACTGGCGGGTTCGAGGGCGAGCCTCCATTGCTTGAAGGTGCGTCCCTAGTGGTGAGGGTTGTGCGTCTCTCTCGTCATGCATACTCACCACCTCTCCTCCAGAACTCGGCATCAATTTTTCTCACATAGGAGCCAAGTCCATGACGGTTCTCAATCCCTTTCGCCGTGTAAACGAGCACATCATGGACGACGCAGACCTTGCCGGACCCTTGATCTTTTGCTTCTGCTTTGCCACGTTTCTCCTTTTCGTACGTATAGTCGCCACGCGTCATGCTCCGCACCCTCTGACCGTCCACAGTCCGGAAAGCCACAGTTCGGGTACATCTATGGTCTTGCATTGCTAGGCTCCATTAGCCTTTACTGCCTCCTTAACCTCATGTCCGAGCAGGGCATTGACGCCTATCGTGTTCTCTCTGTGCTCGGGTACTGTCTCCTTCCCATGGTTGGCGTTGGCGCACTCAGCGTCATTATCACTTTGGAGTACGTAGCCATTCCTCACTTGCCTCTGCTTTCTGACATGCAATTCGCAGCGGCATGCTGGGTTACTTGCTGTCCTCCCTATCAATTGTCTGGTGTACATACGCCGCATCTGGTATCTTCGTTGCCGTTCTACGTATGTCCGATCAGCGTCTTCTCGTTGCCTACCCCGTCGGGCTTCTCTATGGCTGCTTTGCGCTGCTTAGCGTGTTCAACGTGGGCGGGTCGAAGTAGTTCACTGTCCCTCCTGTACTCGTCATACTTGGTCTGCCAGCGCCAATAGATATAGTATCCGCTAAAGTAATGACAAGAACTTAAACAAAGCGATAGTAATAAATTAATCCTGCTGCCTATTGTGGGGGCGAATGGCTCAGCTGCCGGCTGTACAGCTTTAACAGTGCGCGCATTATCTCCTCGATTGGCATCGTCGCGTATTCATGTACATATTGCGGCAACGCATCTTCAAGACTGAAGCCTGCTTTCTTCGTGAAGAACGGATGCATCACGTCCGGCGTCGCTTCGCCCAGCTGTCGCATGTGGAGTCGTTCAATACGCCTATGTTGTGGTTTGTAAACGAGACCCTGGAGATGTCCTGAGGAGGAGGGTGCAGACGCGATGGGGCTTGGAGGGGGCTGCGAATTGGTGGAAGGGGATCCGGCAATTTGTATGCCTAGGAATGGCGTCGATGTGCCAGGAGGGGACGTGACAAACTCGATTGGCGGTGAGAGCATATGGGCTCCGCCGGTGTCGCTTCTACTTGGCATCGCAGACATCGAGAACGTTCCCTTGTGGCGTCTTTCCATTGTAGCATCTGAGCGGCTTGGCTTCCGCGACGACTGAGGTAATGCGTGCCAATCGGGGGGCGGGCTCGTTGCAGAGAGAGAAGCTACGTCGGGAGGCGAAGATTCGGTGACGGTGCGTCTGCGTGCAGGCGTTGATACAGCCGAGAGTGTCGGCGTTTGAAGCCCAGAAGCTGGGCGACGGTCGAGCGAGCCCCGAACCTGGTTCATCTCGCGCGCAAGATTTTTACGCAAAAGAGTGAGCCATGAGTATAATGCCACGTTCAGCGTGATGAAGATGTCCTCCCTCCGGGCCGAAGTAATGTCCCCGCGAGCAAACTGCGACACAAAATCATATTCGAGGGCCCCACCTGCTTCCTCGCTCTCCATTTCCATGTCCATCGCCGGCAGCTCGAAGATTGTCGATACAGGCATGTCTTTTCGCAGAGACTCGAGCCATTCTCGCGCATCCGTTCGAACGTTGGCGGGGACCACCCCGTGATTGAGTGGCCCGACGCGAGAAGTTGACATGCCCGCAAAAGCGAGATGTAATTTCCGTTTAGCTGGAAGATCGCCGGACTCGACGATGAGATCGAGATCTGCACGCAGATCCGTCGCACTAAACGACGCCATCTCATTGTCTTCCATTGTCCTCGGGAAGACGACGAGCTTCAGGGATCCGAGCGAGAATTGCATCCGCTGCTGCACAACGTATAGTAGGCTGTCTTCCTTCTCGCGTAGGCGTGTACGCGCGGTCTGGAGCATGGCATTAGCAAAAGCGGAAAGAGGGTTGTCGGGCTTGGGTGACTGCGCTACGCGGAATGCTTTCGACTCCCGGGCAGCACCTTCTCGTTGCACCTGAAGATTTGCCGTGAAGCGAGAACCGTAGGAAACAAGCTTCGGTATGGTGCCTACGATGCCGACGGCGACGAGTTCTGTACCAGAGACCGTAAAGGATAGGCGCAATAATCGATCCAGAACCGCTACTTGGGGAGACATCTGGGACCAGTCGTCCCAGACCGTGATGGTGAGAGGTTCGGACCTGAACGAGGGATGAGGGGCGTGAATTTCTGCAGACGCGTGCAACTTACCAGAGATGCAGTATCTTCTGATAGTCGGATTCGAGCGCCATCTCCAGGTTCCCGCATCGTAACGACATATCCAGCATCCTGGGCTCCTCTAATAGGTTAGAAGGGTCTGATGCAAGAGCCTTGCGGTGCATGGTTTTAAACGAGAAGTCGGGAATACGTGCGTGTCCGGAAATATTGCCAGCGGCCGACATGCTGAGTTCACTAATAGACACCGAAAGTTCCGCGCGCTTTTCTTCGATCTTACTACGGAGGGTTACATCCGACATATCCATCTTCACAGTCGATATAGATTGTCCGAGGTCCACATCGAGGCCTATACGCCGAATACGGACCAGTACTGCAGTCGTAAAATCGTTTTTTGTTCGTACGGCTACAGGCGCCGGTAGAAGTTTCGCCTTCAAGGGACTGTCAGCAAGCTCACTACTAGGTGTCGCACTGGGAACCGGTATGCGGTCGAGCCATACGGCCTTGAAACATAGCACGTCCTGGAACCGGGAGAAACGCAGCCCCCCCGATACTTCTGTATCGATGACAACGGACATTGAGCTCACGTCTGCTCCTAAACTTTTGTCGGCTCCGGTAAAGGTTGTGGAGAAGGCGAGATTTCGAGCGTCGAGGCGAACACAATCTTCGCTGAGGAATCCGTGTTTAAGTCCGACAGTTAATCCTCCAACGTTCCCTATGAATGAAATTTGTCGACCAGCTCTGGAGACGTTCAAAAGGAACCCTCCGCTATCCCAATAAGCCCCCGCAATGACATTGACATCTGGTTGACACGTAAGCTGTAGCTTTGATTGGTCTATGCGCAGAGCGAGGGTAATTTGGAGGCTCGAGGCTGGCGGGCTGTCGTTTGAGGGGGTGAGTTCGGGTGGGGCAGCCGAGACGGCGTATCGAGTAGACGAGTTGCTCGGGCTTGCCTTGCGCATGCGACGTTCGATACGATTGACGAGGTCAGTCATAAATGGTAGCAAACTTGGTCGTAAAGTATTTTCGCTGGAGTGGATTGTACTCTTGAGCACGAGGGATGAAGGCTCCGCGTCCTGGTCAGCGGTGAACCCTCGTGATGCCGGTGTCGCACGGTACTCTCCCCAGACTGACAGCATAGGAAGTTCGAAATGTTCAATGGAAGATGTGGGCAGTGTGCTGCGCTGGGGACCATAATAGGGGTTTGTTTTGGGGGCACTACTGTGCAGGCAAACTTTCCCGCTGAGGAATACCATAGATAGGAGGATGCTAGAGGCAGGTAGGTCTGCATCGTCGATCTCAGAAACCACCCCCCGCGGGTTTGGGTTGAGATCTTGGACTACGGTATTGTGAGGCGCGGTCACCGTAAATCGATCGACGCGTTCTTTGCCCCTCCTGTAAACATCGACAAGTGAAGCAACGTGATCCGCGATAGAGGATTCAAGATCCAAGATGAATCCACTGATACTCGCACACACGCGAATTCGACGCGACTTCACTGAGAGCTCGGTTTGCACCTGAGCAGTCATATCAGGATAGATGAGACGGTTTTGAGTTGGATGTCCATGCCCAGCAAAGTCGCTAGGTACGGACTGCCGGAACCTAGAGAGTCGATGAGCATGGGCCTTGTAATGGGAGGCTATCCACTGAAGGTCACTGACCGATCCACGAACTGGAACGAAAACCCCTTCATGACAAATAGACTGTGGCCCGTGTTCTTATCTTCAAAATCGATGGTTCTAACTGAGAACAGGAAAGCAGCGACGGGTGGGAGCTGATGAGATTTGCCCAGGGGAGGCTCGGTTCTTCTATCAAATGCAAGAGGAAATGCAACTCCGACGTTACGGACGGTGAAGACAACAGCATAGTGTTTGAACCATGGAATGTCATCGTGGGAGGTGGACTCCATGTCATTGACCCCAAAGGCCTCCATGATATTTTGTGTCTTCTCTTTGAATGCGGCGAGTTCGCGAACGCGCTCGTCCTTCCGGTCAAGAACTTCGGCCTGTTTAAGAAGTTGAAGTACATGCGTAAGGGAAGGTGAAGAGACACATGCCTGGAGATGATCGATAAAATCACCAATTTCCCCAATCGAACTAGGTTGCATGACCGCGTGAATCTTAGAAATTTTGGTCCTCAAAAATTTCTGAGTACTTCGATGATCGACTTCTGCTTTGCAGTCGATTACAACAAATGCCGAACAACGACCTCCATCGAATTTTCCGGACTTCGATTTCGCGATAGCGTACGCTCTCGGCACTAGGGACAGCGCCAACCCTGTTACGTTGATCTGCCAAGATTTTCCTTTGCCCCTGGCTTCCCCGCCTTTCAAACGACCGGAGATATCTTGGCATTCGAATAACAGTATGGAGGAGTGACCTTCTAAACTAATCTGGAAGCCGCTAGCTTTGAACGCCCCGCTCTGCAGAGATAATTGTGGCGGGGAGGGTGGTGGCTTAGCCGGTTTTTGAGATGGCGGTCTCCTTGCGCGTGCATCTGCTAGGACATAGAGTAGATCGTTGATATCATTTCCAAACTTCTGCTGTACTGAGAGTAGGGTGTCCCAGTATGACGGTTTGACTGTAATGGAAAAGAACCCAGCGGTTACCAAGACATGGATGCCATGATTCTCGTATGTGCCAGTGACTGTCATCGATGGAAGGTCAACTTTGAGCCTACCCTCTCCAAATGCGTCTTCCAACTGTTCCCCCTTTGAGAGCGACGCGATACTGACTCGCTGGGAGGAAAATCTGAGACCAAAAGACGCGACCAACCGACGTGAGTGCACCGTATCGACCCCTACTTTGAGGTAAGCTAGGGTGTCGATTAGCTCCCACGACAACCATGTGCCAGGAAGGACGTGGAGAAAAATGCCGCAGGATCCTATCGAAACTTGCAGATTTGCCGTTGGAATTCTACGCTGTACACTTTTAGGAGATGGGTGAGCGGTGGGTCCTTGCCGCAACTCCGACACCAAGGCCTGGATAGTTTGTTCGAAACGCGGGAGATAATCCGCCTTCCATTCTTCGATAAACCTACTCAAGCGGATAGCACTTCGAGGGACTGAGAGCTGTAAACAGCCAACCACCAGTGCTGCACGGATGGTCGGGTTGAGGGCCACTTCGTGGCGGAAGGTACAGCTCAAGCCTGTTTTCTTGACCGATATCTTAGCCAACATATCCTGAGGAACAGGGGCGCCATTATCTGTGGATGAATGGGCCTCCAGGGCCACCGAATCAAAGAAAAGGGATGAGTTAGTGGACAGGTCCGGGCGGCCTTGAGAATTCGGGTGGGGCCGAGCATACACGGAAGAGACAAAGCCGAGGTGGGACACAATGAACGCGACGATTAACTTTTCAGCTGCTACCTGAAACCGTAGCGCACGGATGGAGAGTGCCGCATCGACTAGGAATGTTGTTCTCCATGGACCTTGAATGGGATACGGAGGTGGAATAGATGGCGAAATTGGGGTCACGTCTTTTGATCGCTTGCGCAGCCGGACAAGACTCTGAGCGAAGTTGAGGATGTGAGGTAACATAAGGGCCTCCATGCCATCAAGCGCAATAGATACCGCTACGTGCTGAATTACAGGACGATGCTTATCTCGAGCGGAGATGAGATCCTTCGGTGACTTTGACGATGCCAGGAGTACCTCAGTTTTCTTTAGGGCAGCTGTCATCTCCATCATCTCGAGGCTAACCTCAGAGGGAGCACCGCGCGTAGGATGGAGCACGGCTATCTTGGTGGACTGCAGCCTAATGCCGACCGTCTGAATGGGTCGTTCATGTGCAGGAGTTACCCTCGGGATATCCGGTGCTCCAAATATTCGGGTAACTAGACTAAGATTGGCTGCGTCGGCATCCACGACAAGACCGCCCAGTCGCTCCTCAAGTAGAGCAAAGACCTCCTCCCTTGTCACTACGGTGTCCTCCGCTCCAGTAAGATGGCGAATAGCTTCACGTTCTTCAGCCGATAAAGAACGAAGACAGCTACGGATGTAAAGGAGAATCTTTGAAGCTGCTTGCACACGGATCTCGTGTGGTCGGCCGGTCTGGACCAGATAGGACGGCTGGATGGTAGAGAGTGGATCGGCCACGGAGGGTCTCTTGGACCATTGGAGGATCTTGTGGATACGGAAACGGGCCCCGGCTAGAACCCGGGACTCCAAGCGGCGGTATGCGCTGATAGCCCAGGTGATAGGATCTGTATGGGCAGAAATGACTTCAGAAATATACCCTGCGGCATCCATTCCCACTTCGACGGAGAGAGCGCTCCACATGAGATCGGCACGTTTATGAACCAGTGATGACGTGACATCCGACAGTGAAGCCTTCACGACGGTATGAAATCTCGAATGATTTGCTGAGCTACGCACATCGTGGAGGTCAAGGGTAAACCCGATGCGATGTGCGGATACGGCAAAAGATTGTCGAGGATGGTTTTCTTCCTTGTGAACTTGGGCTTTCAAGCCCACGCCATGAACTTGAAGGTCGACTACTGCAACTCCGTCCTCGGAGGGATAATGCACATCATCAAGGGTGTGCAGGATTCCGTCGTGTTGATCGCGCGGCCTACGCACCAGCTGCACAACCTGGACACGAACAGACGTAATCTGGACGTCAAAAATTGAGTCATTCACCGCGTCTGACTTCTTCAAGAGGTCTTGAATATGGCTGGTTGTGAGCGTATCAATACGCTGTTCCGGACTCATTGCCTGTGGTGGCCAATCAGATGCATAGCAAGTGTTATCCCGTCGTGTCAACGTACGGCCCGTGAATTTTCTTCAAGAATGTGAATTATCACCGATGGTAAAAGAGGAGTCACCCAGATTTCAATTGAGCGACCCAGCGCGCGAACAGTCGAGATACTGCTCTCGTCATCTGCTATGTCGGCTTTCCACTGCTTGTATTGACTATGCTCGCTCTCCTCAGACGTGGCTTCTCGGGAAGCAAGTGTGGAGTAGGGCCGGCGATCCTGGAACAAGTTGGTATCAATATCAGATTGTTGTGGGAACATGGCATCTTACTTGAAGGGTGACAACAGGGGTGTTAACCCATAAGGAAGGCTTGGCCGTTGGAAGGCTGTGATGCCTAGACACTCTGGAGTAACGGAGAGCAAGAGAATGTTCGTACGCCGCGGAATCACCTTCAATGAATCCCGTGAACCCACTCTCAAGACAACAATATTAGGAAGCGTACCTTCGATCCACTCTGATACGTCACTCCCGTGACTACTACCCTCAGTCAAGTCCACGTCATCAGATTCGTCTCCACTCGACATACTCTCGTCATCTGCCTGAGTGAGGGGCAACATCGATGGAGGGCGCGAGTTACTAAAAGACTTTAAACGACCGACTACAGACAGGTGCAGGTAAAACATACGCAAGGCGTCTATCGTGGTCCACGGCTGTATATGTGTCCTCATCGTCCGAGTCAGAGAATAGATTACGGTGAGAGAATGGTGTTGGTTTGGTCAGATCGTTGCCTTTCAGCTGGTCCCCAACCAGTGGGGCATCGTGGATTGGCATTGAAGGCTGAGCGAGATGAGGTCTTGGTAGTCTCAGGACAGCAGCATGCACACTTCGCGCTGTACTTTCCAGTCAGCTTACGAGACCGACTGGTAGAGTCAAGAAACCAACGTACGTGGTACCCATCGGCCTCGCTTTCCAAGGCCAATCTTCAACTTTCGAAGCCGACCGGTCGACTCATCCTGTTCAGCGAGAAATTTGGCCTGAGATAAGGCGCTCTCTTGCCATCCTGACGGAGAAGAGTAATTATCAAGCGCAACGTCGAACACGACTTCACCAGCTTCAACCCAATCATTCATCTGTCCGAGGGAGTGTAGGAAGCGTAGGATAACCTTGGGTATGGAAAGACTGGTGACCTTCCGATAGTTGTTGCCTGCCAGATCATTTGATGCCATGCAGAGGCCTTTGGGTAGATAACAATGCACGGAAACCGGCTCAGCCAACCAGGTCAGGTCGACAGACGCGAGCGTTACTTTCATGAATGTAACTGGAACATGAGCCCATAAACATCACATTTGTAGCAAACACAGGATATTGCAAACCATCCAGGTCCGATGGCAATGCGAACTCGGCTGCGGGAGCATTGAATGGATCTTTATAGTTTATGATGAAAGCATCAAGGGCGGATTGCAACGTCTGGCTGCGTGAAGCGGAAAGCACGCCCTTCATAGCGCCGAGACTAATCTCCCAGAAGCACACATAGGCAGCGGCTTGTGGTTGAGGTCCGAATAACCTATCTGCGAGAATATCGATGCCTACAAATATGTCAGCAACGGAACATACACCACACACAACACATTAACCATCAATCAAAAACGCCTCCGAGCTGGGATGCCACCGAGACCTTGTAAAGATTGACGCCTCTGTGTAGTCAGATTCAAAATCACCAAATATTGTGCCAATATTCAGATTCATTTCTAGCCCGAAATGATGAGAACGGAGTTGCGACTCAATCTCGGGAGCAGAGAGTATAATGCACCCTCCCAGATGGACGTCCTCGGCCAACTGGCCAGGAAGTGGGCAATACGTCTCATAACCGGGAAGTCCAACCGGCAGGATGATGAGAGAATGGGTGATATTTAGCCGCAGTTCGACTTGCATCTGATTAAACTATATTGGGGGTCAGCAAAAGTTAGATGAAGGAGTCGAGGAATGGTGTCATTACCATGCCGGGACGGTACTTCAGACCAATGGGGTCCCCAATCTGACCTAGTTTTCGCTTTTGCAAGTATTCCCGAAGAGTCGAAAAGTGTGTAAAGGTGCCAAAGTAGTTCTGTTGAAATACCATGAAATGTCGGATGGACCACGCCAAGCATTTGAATATAACATCATTAAGCTTCGAATTCCATATTATAAGCAAGCACGGTCCCATCACAAAGTGTGAAAGACCTTACAGCAAGCTTCAACCTAAGCTGGTCGACGTTCTCTTCTCGAACATCCGAAAAACTGAGGTATGAGCCGTCGAGATGTAGCAAGCCAAAAGTCATGAGCTTGGTGATAGGTTCCATGGCTTGTAGGCGATGAGTGTTCCACTTTGGAAGTGTGAGATTAAGGGTGACGTTCGGAGCATTGATCGAAAAGGGAAGTGACGTCCACTCTGGCCTGAACTTGTCCGAAATGATGATGCCCTCGAAGCGTAAAGTCGCTCCGCACAGAGTGAGTAGCGCTGCAATCATCTTAGGATATATTATTATCTGCAGAAACGGAGACAGACCATTCTCTTCTCGGAGTAAGGGTTTGTCGATGATATTGTGATCATTCACATAAGCATTCATTTCGTAATCGCGTAGGTCAATATTAACGGCATAACGCATTGGGACCCAGGTGAAGTAGTTGCTCGGGGGCCCGGAAGTCCAGTCCTTGCTCAGGTCGGTAATCATGTTGGCGTGATCACGCAACAGGTAGAAGATAGGCTGATTGAGTGAGAGGGTGAACGTCCACTGGCGATTAGCATCCCATTTCAATGGGGACGGCATCTCCCCTGAAACCTGGGCGAATGTCAACATACGGAAGGGATACTGTGGTGTCCTGACAACCGCATCTACTCACTTTGCAAGATCGTGTTGTGAGCAATCGGATGTCGTTGAGGCTACTTGAAACTGTCACATTATCTAGATCAACTTCAAGCAGTGGGTGGTAACCTTGGGCATCAGCAACCATAGGTATTAAGTAATTTATAGTAGACTTGTCGCCAACTTTAATACTGAGTGAGGCTGCTTCGCGGGCGCGAGGTCGGGGGACGTCAACATGACCATCCCATTGCCAGTTCTAATGCGCGTTTTCAAAACGATTGTCAATTAAACAAATCTGGTGATCAGATACCTTCGACGCCTCGCGGAAAGGCATGTATAGCGTTGTCCCGCCACGAAACTCGACGAAAATCCGCATAGCAGTCCAAATGCGATTCTCACCAGGCTGGAGGCGATGCGCTGGCTCGGTGTCATGGTATGTCGGGGGGAAAAATATGCGCTGGAGCTCGGCCCTATGTTTCCACCGCTGATCAGGATAGACTCCGCGAGATACGATGATGGCACGCGCCTCTGTCTATCCGCCCAAGGCCCGTACCTCAAGAAGCCTTCGTGCACAACGAGATCAAGGCCCCATTCAGGCGACGCATCACCATTTCCGACATCATATCCTTCACGGTCAACTGAGCGCGACTCGACAGGGACGACGCCAACCACATCCGTATAGTATGAGAGCTCGAACACGGGTGCCTCGAGTAACCTCCTCTCGATGGCGTACTCCTGCTTCGCGGACTCGGGCCCAATGGGCGGCTCAATATCAATGCTTTGCGCACGCTTAGAGCGCGAGCGAAACGTTTTCGGGGATGGAGGGATAGTCTCCTTTCTGAAGATTTGAGCTGTGGCACGAAGGCTGTTTCGAAGCCGTGCAGAACGGTAGAGCTTGGAAAATACAGAGTATGTGAGGTAGTGAAAGTAGCGGAAGCTCAGCGAGCTAGAGGACTACGTCAATAATTAGTACTAAAGGGGATATGGGATACTTGCTGGGCTTTGCGAAGATGGTCATGAAGGTGGGATCCAGTATCGACCATGGATGCTTGGTACTGATCATTCTCCTTCAGGCTGATGGTTGCATTCTGAAACTTGACATTCAACAGTTGCTTGTACAAGTCTAGAGGTGACTTTGACTGGAACAATTACATGTATGAATCGTTGTGTGTAGACAAGAGATGGGAATTCAACGTACTGGCACCGTCCCGAACATACCATCCGCGCGGCTGAATTCGGCTACCAAGATGTTGGGGGTAGCCATGTTGCCGCAAACAATCCCGCCATTGAGGCCCTCAAAACTAAGAGGAAGTAGGTCCTTGAAGTCGAGACTAGGAAGTTGACTTCGGAGCCATTGTGTGAGATTGCGGAGAAGTTTCGGAGTGCTCGAGGTACGTGGAGTCTGCATATGAACTGCAAGGCGCGACTCAGGGGCATCATTGAGGTAAAAAAGAGACTTGACGCACGGTCGCCTCCTGCAGGGGACCTACTACGGAAGATGTGCCTTATGTAGAACGCTGCCCGATCTGCCTCAGAGTTTTGTGTGCGCCGTTCCGGGACTGGTGTCCTTGCCTCCATCTGGGAAACAATGTTGTCAAATGCAGCAGTTCGGTTGTAGATGAACCACTCGAAGCCTTCAAACGTCAAATGGAAGCGGCAGCGAGGTGATTTGGATGCATTTCCAACTGCAACTGCGCTCAAAACAACCCACAAGGGAGATAAACCAGTTGGCGCACGTTTTGGTTCTTCACCGTCCCCGTGTGGATGTATGGCCTCAGAGGTAGTGAGAGAACGAATCCAGTATTGCCAACGGAGTTGGACCTTGACAATTTTGATGGTTTGATTGCTCGAATGGTAGTGAAAATCCTTGAGCAGAACGCGACCAGCCAGAAGGGAGAAGTGAAAAGAGCCTGGAAGGTGCGTCAGGAGGGTTAGAGTGACAGAGAGTGGTTACGCACCAATTTGAATCCATGCGCTAGAGCCTCCCTTGTTCCAGACCACGCGAAAGGCAAGCCCAATGAGGAACGCTAAGACTCTGTTCCAGTACAGAATGTAGAAAAGGAGTGCGATGACCACAAGTATAGTGGCGACAAGGAAATTAACATCAACCATTACGCCAGAGAGTATGAAGAGGCGATGAGACACAGAGGTCACGATATAGAATTAGAACCTGGAAAGCAACTGCTGGGTGGAAGGAATACCAAGACAAGTTCGTTGGCTAGGGTTGTGCTCTAACAAGCACGGCTGCGGCGTGGGCCACGGTGACCCTCCGAGTCGGCACACTTGCAGTGCTTCAGTTGGTTGAACTTGAAGTACTGGCCGGGCCTTGTACAAAGTCCGGCCGCGTGCGGCGACGTCACATCATCGGATTCGAATACAGTATTAGTTAGCCTGCTCTAATTTACTCTTTTACTTGATGCAGCCAACTCTGGCAGCCGCAACGTCGTCCTCGGCCGCGGCGGTAACACCTCTACGACGTCTCGCTATCGCGTCTACGACTACCTGCGCAAAAGAGGCGTCCGACTATGGAAAGTGCATCGTCGCCACATATACCGACGTTCACAAAGACACTTGCAAGGTGGAATTCGATAAGTTCGGTGCTTGCCTCCGCAAAACGGTATGCTAGAGCCCACCCCGTCGACCCTGGCTAATGAGACTAACCCACAAATGCCTGTGCAGCTGAAACGCAGGTGGTGACCCTTACTCTTCTTAACCACCTGTCGAATACCTTCTTCGGGAATCACATCCTTCTTGGTTGCAATCCAATCTTTTACCTGCGTCTTTATAGTAGAAGAATGCTCCACAGGCCGATTAAAACCTAGATACATGCAGCTTTTGGCCGTCATATATAGTAACACAAGGAATCCACCATAAATACTATCTAGCCACCTCCGGTGGGTCCATCCCACCTGGCACGCGCCGCTCCCGCTCCCTCTCTTGTGCATCGTCGTCACCCGCATCGCCTGCAGGCGGGGTTTGCCGTGCCTCTTGCTGCGCCCTGCTGAGTGCGCGTTGCGCCTGCAACAACGCACGCAAGCCCTCTACTACTGCAGCCCCGCTCGGCAGCGACGTATCTTCTGGCGGCGGTGGCGGCGGTTGACGCACATGCTGAAGCAGCAGCGAAGCGCGTAAATCGAGGACGAGATCAGAGCCTTCCTCGGGCGCCGTCGGGGTGAGTGGGTCATTGTAGATGGAAGCAGGAGGAGGTGTTAGATCGAGTGTGGCCCGGATGGCCGCTTTGGTCACCGCGCGCGCGTACGTGGCTTCGTACACGATGGTCGTGACGACGGCTGAGAGTGTGATGATGAGGAGATCGAGTAGGAGCAGTTGTGTGCGCGACGGTGTGAATGCTGTTCCCGCCGCCGCGACGACGGTTAAAAGTCATGTGAATCGGCTAGGACGAGACAAATGGCAGAGGACATACCCATCCCGACGAAATCCAACATGACCGACCGCCCCTCCGGCGCACCCACGAGGATATGGTTCCAGACGCTATTCGCATTGCACATGGCGATGAGCATGAACCGGAAGCGCAGTGAACGTTGAGGACCAAGCTCGCGGGGATGGCATAATTGGAATTGTCCCGCAGCGCGTGCGAGGAGAGCGACGATAGATGGTGCGAGTAGAAAAGAGCAGACATGAAGTTGGTAGAGTAACGTATCGAGCTATGAGCGAAGTGTTAGCGAGTGGGTCATCTACAGTATCAGAGCGGAGTTGGCACGCGCACAGAGTCAACGATGTGCTGTCGTTGGGTAGCGTACCGAATGTGCATGGCATTATGTCGAATGCGCATCACATGTATGGCGCAGCCGTGGGAGGAAGGAGTAGTCTTTGTCTGTGTCAACAGACAAACGCCCGAAAGGACGAGTTATTGGGCAAACCTATGCTGTCACGGTGCCAGGCGCGGGCCTAAGTCATGGCACCTCCGCCAGGCCGCCCGCTATTTGCCGCTGACTTCCTAACACCTGTAGTTGCCATTTTCATTCTGCACTCTGAACACATCAAATAAATTTACGTCAATACCATACTTAAGGTCCTAGTCGTGTATGAGATACAACTATGTAGTGATAGGCAAGTCCACACCCGCGAAAACGCCTAAAGTCAATGCAGTGTGTCTGAGTCCTCCGAGTTCTCAGGCTCGTGCGGGTTTCTCAGAGGAGGAGTCTCAAGTCCCGGGGATAGTTCTATCACGCGATCGTGATCGTGACCGTGTTCATGCTCTTGGTCCCCATGGTCATCATCGTGGTACCCGTCCTCGATGTCTATACCCTCACTGTTCGCCGAGGCAGGTAGCTCCGCGCTTACAGGGTCATACAGCCCCATTGGCGTTGCGCTCTCAGATACAGTGCTAGAAAGCGAATCGGATTCGCCGCGTTTGTGGCCCTTCACGGGTGGGAAATAGTACGAGTCGTACACCGTCGCGCCGTCCCTGTCTTTGTAGCGCACAAAGCCGGGCAGGAGACGCCCCCTGTCCGACTCTTCACGGATGTGCTGGGGCATGCGCGCCTCGCGCTTCTGCCTACGCACTTGGTAGGCGTAGCGCGTTGCGACGATTGCGCTGTCTGTTGCAGAATGAAAAAAAAAAAAAAAGGAGGAGGATGAGGACGAGTAGGGTGTGGGGTTGGGTGCGAGTTAACTCACAGAGCTCGATCACGAGCACTAATGAGACGAGAGCGGCGTACAACCTGCGAATGGACCCGAAGAACGACCCACACTGGTCTTGAGATTGGGGATTCTTCAGCGCGTGCTGGCACAAGACGACGGTGTCCTCATGCGTAGCGCGCAGGATGACGGAGAGGAAGTACATCGCCACGCTGAAGTTGATCAGGAAGTGGATGTACAGCCCGACGGCGTACGCGGTTACGAAAGTCTGCTTGCGAACGATCGCACCAATGAGGCTGCACGGACGAAGCAGGTCAGTGATTGGGGCGAAAGCGAGGATGTCCCTGAGCGTACCCGATTATTGAGATGAAGAAGAACAGCGTTTCGACGATGGCACCTCCGGTAAAGGCTCGACGCTCCTTGCTTGAGAGTGCGGGGGCGGCTGGAATTATGCAGCCATTCAGGAAAGGGCCGTTGGGAGTACGGAAAGGAACACATACTGGTGATTTCGAACCAAAGAATGATAGACAATATGCCAGAGAGTAAAAACCCGAGAAGGGACGTGATAATAACACATGCGCGGACAGGAAAAAAGCAACAGAACCGGGGACGTTGGAATATGAAATAGATGATACCACGACCCATGACTTCCTGGCTTCAGAGAGGGAGGAGATGCACACTTGGGGTCGAAGCTGGCAATGTAGGTGATTAATGGGCTGGACTTGCGGTTACACAGCCCCCACGGCCGCCTCGGGCACCCGTGACTTGCGTGGAAACAGCGCAATTTTAGCCGATGATACAGGATAATAGTGAAGCGGCGGATAGGTCGCCAATTGCTTATACAATGAGCACGGCTCCGAATACAGCTGATGCATCAAGGTTTTGATATCTATTCCCGAGGGGCCACAAGGCAACATCGTGACTAGCCTAGGCTAGGAAAGTACCGAATGTAAAGAAAGCATGGCAAAAAATGCCTGGCAAATGTGCCTGAAATTTTAATTTTTGGTAGTGGTGTACCATAACACGCTAAAACAATTGAATCCTAGCCCAGGCCATGGATAGAAAATAAAATTAAGAACGTAAAATGATGCTCTTTAGTAGGGTGGCAGTGAAGCAGACAAGCCTTTGGGACATAGATAATCAAATCTGAAAATTGTTGTGTTCGCTGTATCACGGTCTCTAATCAAAGAATGTAACACCTTATTAACCATTTAGCCTCGAAATCAAAATTACAGAAATATATCGTTTTATCTGGTAGCTGTGCTACATCACAGCAGCGGAGTTATTACATTGACAGTGATAGAGCCCGTGGCGAGCCCCGACCGCGCAATGAGCAACCATACGACGAACTCTGTTTCTCGCCTCAGTAGAGGCCCGGTGGGCCATGGTGGCTCATCTTCGCCTTTGCGAGAGAAGCGGTGCAAAATCCATGCCCAGTCATTACGAACACATCATAAAAGCAGCAAAACATAAATAAACATGGCAAGACTTGGGTATCAAGCTTTCGCGCCCTGCCCCGGGTGTGCGTGAACACCTGCGAACCACTGAAAGGATTCAACTTACCACCGTAGGAATTCCGAAGCGCTCGGCGCGCTTTCGCCGGCGCTCCTGCTCTTCCACATCAACCTCTTCGACAAGTCCAGCACCACGCTTCCTCACGCTGGCAGAGGGGATAGATGTAGCTCCTGTCTGCGCGGACTTGCCAAAGCGCTCTGCACGTGTCTTGAGCTTGGCAGCGTCCTATATAGTTGCAACGTGTTATCAAACGACTGGTGGGGGAACGTAAAGACTCACATCTGTAGCCTTGGCCGTAGCCTCGGCTTTGGGTGCTGGTGCGGATGCAGGTGCAGACTTGGTCTTTGGCTTCGGAGGCTCGACAAGTGCAATGCCGAAACGCGCTGCACGTGCCTTGCGCTTTTCCAGCTCCTCATCGACCGGAGTGGCTGGCGCGGGTGCCGGAGTCTTGACTGTTTCCCTTGCAGCAGGGGGTGCCTTTGAAGGGGCCACCTTTGACTGTGGCTTGGTCTAGGGGAGGTCAGGGAGGTCTAATTGAGGGAAAGAAGAAGCAGACCAGACTCGTACAGATGTCGACGCAGGCTCAGTGGGGCCGTTTGTTTTGGTGGGTTTGGGGACAGTGGCCGGTACGGGAACAGGCACTGGGTGTTTTTCCAATGTCCAATCAACGCTGAGAAATTCTTAGATAGAAAAGGGGGAGAGAAGGGGACGATGGTTGCGCACTCTTCTGGATAAGTAAGCTTGAAAGGGTGCGTAAGTACCAGGCGCGATTTGGACGAGTAATGACCCACTATGTCGTCGTTATTAGACAGCGCTGCAGACTTGGGTGGAGGAGCGGAGTTGCCAGTTTGTTGGTACTTGGCATTGTACGCGTCTATGGCGGCTTGACTCGCAAGGACTTTCGTAATGAGGTCGGCCTTTGTTGATCTCGTGGTAGTGGGAACATTTGCCCGGGTGCAGATTTCCTTGAGGTCTGCGACCTTGAGGGTTTTACTTTGAGAGTTTTCATAAGAAACGAAAAAGAGGGTAAATGGGATGACATACAGCTTTACTTCCATGATAACGGTAGTGAGTGGTTAAACTTGAAGGTGAAAGAGGGCGAGGTGAATGGGTGTGGGTTAAGACACGTGATCGTAGGATAAAAAAGGGAGTGAGTGACCTGAGTTGGCACGGCACTGACAGGTCTCGTTGAGTGATCATCCAATCGCTGATCAAAATATTATATTTTAATAGCCGTGAGTGCGTCGTGTGCGCTCTTTACTGGTCCGACAAGACAAGACATGGAGGATGGAATAAATCAACTATTTCATTCCGCGTATCCTATTCCCCCTCAACCCCAGCCATTCCCCGACTCTCACGACGTTGTCCAAGATCAGTTTCATCGTATGTTATCTCATCCTCATCCCCTCCTTCCTACATTCCGCTTACCCAACACCATTGAATAGCTCCCCACCTTTATAACTTCTATAATCGCCCACCACCATCAACCAATGAGCACCCTCCCCCTCCCCCTCCGTCGCCACCTCACAACGAGGCACAGTCTCCCTTCCCTCAAGACACCTCTTCCCCTTCCCAAGCACCCCAACCTCATGCACCTATCGATGACGAACCCCTCTACGTAAATGCAAAACAATACTATCGTATTCTCAAGCGTCGCGTCGCCCGCGCACGCATCGAAGAGGTCCACCGCCTCTCCCAAAAGCGCAAGGTACCTATTCACATCCGTCGTCTCTCGTCTCTCGTAACTCACTGCTTGCTCCGCGCGTGCGCCCGTGTATTTACACACCCGTCCTCGTAGCCATATCTCCATGAATCACGCCATAAGCATGCCATGCGTCGCCCGCGTGGGCCCGGTGGCCGCTTTCTCACAGCAGAAGAGATTGCTGCTCAGAAGGCTGCCGCACCCGAGGTCGAAGCGGCGCGTGATGATGACGATGAGCGCGACGATGCCGTTGATTCACCACGCGATATGGCCATTGACGCCGTGCCATCTCCCGCCTCGTCTAATCCACCCCGGCCAGTAGCCTCTCAGCCCCCAGCGCAATCCCAGCCTCCCACTCCTGTGCCTACTCTCGCGCCTGCGCCACCACCACAGCAGCGGCAACAGCAACCTGTCACCCAGTTCCAAACTGGCCACAGGGCTAATACCGTGAATGTTGTAAACATGCCATACCACCACCAGATGCAGTCCCAGCAGCCGCAGCCGTCCTCTTCACCCGCGCTTTATCAAGACATGCGCGTCCATCCCCACCCACATCCCCAGGCCTCAACTCCAGCTCCGGCCCAGCCGACGCACTCCCACGCGGGCCTGCGCGGTTTCCACGCTGCGCCACAGCCGGCGCCTGCCGTTCCCCCTCCCGCACCGACATCACCACCTCCCCACCCCTCGCAGATAGCCACAGTACATACGGCGGCGAGCCCTGCGCCGGGTGTGCTTCGCTACCCGTTTAGTGCGATGCAGATGCACCATGTTCCCCACCCGCATGCCCACGCACGCCACCACCACACACGGGTCAATATTGCCGAGGGACTGTACGGGCCGGATGGAAGCACGCAACCTGGGAGGACGTAGCCTTTTACTGACATTTGCGTCGGCTGGGAACGGGAATGTGCCTCCGCTGGGCTCCGCACGCGCTGGTCCGCGTTGACAAAGAGATTAATGTATAAAAATTTATGCGATTCGTCGTCGGTTCATGTTATCTGCTGGCGATCGTTGCAGCGTCGGTGTTGTGTGGTTTCGTTTCGCAGCGTGTGGCAAAAAGTGCTTTCGTCACAGTGTCCTTCTGGTCGCTGTTTGTAGCTTTCCGGGCTTTGGGCTATTTATTTTGAATCACAAGTTCTCTCGTCGTGTTGACGGTATTATTCTTGGATTTAAAGGAACTTGGGTAACTTACCTCGTCTTGTGGCATAGAACTAGAAGTTTGAAGCGTTACTCATTATGGAGTGCCCGCTGTCATGGTAGTGCCAGAAAGTCAACGATGGCCACGGGATAGTTGCGACGGAGCACCCAAACTCGCCATTAGCTGTGCGGGTTTAAGTTTGCAATGGTGGATACAGTACATTAAAGCGATAGGTCACATCGAAACGAATGGTGCATGTGGTACGCATAAGATTTAGAATGAACCGGAATCCACGCAACCCTACTGCTCGATACACATTGCTTCGTCCAGCCCGGGCTCAGAGAGGCTCGGCGACGGCGGCGGAGGGTCCAACGACAGGTGCGAGTGCTGAATCGGAGGCAGGGGCACGAACGGCAACCGCTCCGGTCCGCGTAACAGCGCCTGCAGAACGGCGCGCGGCAGCTTTGGCGCGTCGTCCGCAACGTCCGCTTCGTCGTCGGACGACGACGCGTCCAGGTCGGTAATGACGATTCCTATTATGCGTGCGCGGGCGCGAGCACATGGCCCCTACGTCAGCGGCTGCGTTTTACGGGCAAACGAGAAAGTGGCGAAAC
>QLOZ01013540.1:0-16639 GCA_003314065.1 Lactarius sp. MG50
TGAAGAGGAAGGATCGAGTGGGAAAAGACCCTGTAGTGGCGGAAGACGCGCGCTTGCGAATCTGGGTACCGAAGGTTGATGACGAGGACGTGCGTTTGCGGACTGTTGGTAGGGTGATAGAGGAGGTGTTGCCCCTCGAGTGAGAGAGAGTAGTGGAGGTGGTAGGTTCAAGGCCAGAGCCGCCTTGATGTGTGTAGCTCTTGGCTCTTGTTCGCCTAGAGTATGACATGCCAATGGTTCGTGTTCGGGTGAGATGCGAGAGCAGATGAGCCTGAGTGGGATATCGCACCTTTGGACGGGATTGCTTTCAAAGCTTTATAAAGAGATAGCTTGGGCGTTACTGTAGCAAGAGTGGTTCGCCTATCAAAGACGAAGACAAATTCGATCTTGGCTCCAATTCCGTTGAGCGGGTAATTGGCGCCGACCCTCTTCGTTGGAAAAACAGCCGAGACATCTAGCCCCTCGCTCCATCATGATCTGCATCTCTCAACCTGGAGCCTACTTACCACTTTCTATCGCTTCTCTTTGCGTTGAGTCAGGCAAACCTTGTGCGTACCTGGGCAACCGTCTTATCACCATACTCTTTGGTCGCTCGGCGACTGTGACTGCCAGTAATCGTCTCAGCCTCCTCGTTCCGCTGGTCCGAACAGGCTATCCCGCGGAGTCCGTGTTCACCGTTCAGGTAACACCGTGTTTAGTCACGAATCCGTCAGCTCTATCGATGGGTCCGTTTTCTAATGACCCTAAGCGGGTGCGGCAACGCTTTCCCCACTGGTTCTGCCACCGAGGACAAGATGCTGATCTTGTCTGCCTCTCCTCCTTGGGACGACCCATTCCTCTCCGAAACGCTGAAACAGTGTATGCGTGTTAGGAACTTCCTTCAACCTGACATCAACCTGACATCATGTAACAAGTCACCCTCTTCTCCTGCTCGTACGTACTCTTTTCTACTGAGGAAACGACGCCCGTCAGGTTTATGTTGCGGTCTTTAGTCGTCAAGTTGCGTAGCTTCTAGCTCACGTATCCACACACCATGGATCTAAGATGCCAGCTTTGAGGGAGATCCCCCTGCCTCTGATCAAATCTTAACCACATAGTTGGTTAACGTACAGAACGGCCCTTTGGACCGAGCCCACGCAGTCGCACACAGAGAGGCGTATCACCGGTCCGACAGGTGACCCTCCGGCGCCTTCCTGGGGGAGGGGGGAAAGGCTAAAGTCCGAACTGGAGGGATTTTCCTCCAATTGGAATACAAGGAGCTGTAGCGCCTCTACGGATGGCTGACACCCATGGCAATGGCTATAGCTTTCCGAGGATAGTGACTACCGCCATGGGTGGGAGGAACAAAAAAAAAGGGGCCCCCCTCGCCTACTCAACCCACTCGCGCGCGATAAACCCCGGAAACGCGCCAGAGTCGGTTCGAAGAGAGAAGTTGCTGCCGATTTTATGGCATGACGTCTACCATGCGTCTCGACGGAGCGACACCCTATCCGAGTCATCCAATGCCGTTTTCCGCTCTCCCTTGGAGGAAAGGAAAAAAAAATAGGAGTTACGGCGAACAGCTGGCTCCCCGCGATCTGCGTCTGTCTTGACAGGTGCGTGCGTCATAAGTTGCAGGGATTGCGGATCGCGTTTTATCAACTACTTAGCAAGCAGGCTCAAGGCCTGGCGCACGCGGACGGCCTGCCGGTGTTTGTGCCGATCCGGATTTTTGTTGGGAAACACAAAAAGGTTACTGTACGTCACGGCCGACTCTCGGCTGTCTGTTCTATACTGGGTTAGATCATGCGGGAGATCCCTGTTTTCCAGCGCTGGAGCAACTTACGGCGACTCTTATATATGCGTCGTCCCACGGGATTGTCTCGGGGGCCCCCGCAACGGAATCATGGCAGGAATCCTGGCCCGTACTATCCCGTGTCTTGTCGAAAGTAAGGGGGATCGACCCGCGGATCATAGAATATACTATATTTCTAAATCCTTCAGTCACGTACAGTATCATGCGTGGAGATATGAGAACACTACAACGAGCCAAACGGGATGTGATTATACGGAAAGGAGCGAGCACAGCACGACCGTCCACCATCACATCATGAAAGGGAATAAAAACAAGCAAGGAATAATTTGATGGGCACATATTGGGGGGGTAACGAAGCGGTAATTGCGTTGTCAGTGGTGCAGCGTAAAAACATAGTGGCTCTTGGAATCGAGGGATCCCGAGGTTCAGAGGTAGAACATGGCGTCCTGCAAGTTGGGATGAAGTCCGTTCCCCCACATGCGCTGCGCGGCATCGTACACGCGCTGCTCCGCCGCCTCGCGCGCCCTGCGCATCGCCGTGCTCGCGGAGTCCCCACCACCGCCCTCGGCGCTCGACGCGGTGTCGCTGCCCCCGCCCTGATTGAGGAACCCGTGGATCCAGAAGCGCGCCTGCTCGCAGACGATGTCGGCGTAATACGCGGGCGGGACGAGGCTCACGGCCTTGGTCGCGCGCGCGTAGAGGTAGCTCGCCGTGTGCACGCCCTGCTGCGCCGCGTCGGCCGTCAGGGAGCTCTCGTCGTAGATCACGACGTAGTGCGTCGGCTTGACCGTGCCCTGCAGCCCCGCGTGCGCCTGCAGGTAAAAGTCAAAGTCGAGCATCGACGTCACGCCCTTGTCGACGACGGTGCCCGGGCGCGTGTTGCCGTTCCTGTCTGCAAACTCGGAGCTGGTCGGGAAGAAGCGCGCGTTGTGCCGTTTCCCGCAGATGAATATCGTCAGCGTGGGGTGGTACCGCGGGTTCTTGGGATCGATGCGCTTGAATGCTTCGAATATCTGGGGGAGCTCCTCCCTGTTCACTTTGTCATACTGGCCCTGCAATGGAGGTCAGCGGGTCTGCATCTGATAGGGAGGCAGTTTGGGATAACCAGACAACGCACCTCTGATACGCCATCACGGAAAATGATCATGCGTTTGGGGAGGACGCCCGAGCGCTTGCGGAACGCCTGCAGCCGCTCAATCATCATATCTGCGAGCTTCTCAATTCCCTTTTTTTTTAAAAAAAAAGCTGTGTCAGCCACCGTAGATAGTCTAGGCTCAACCAACTCACCTCCTGCTTGCTCTTCTGGAGGCGCAAGCTCGCGGGGAACTGTACAAAGTCCTTGTCCACGCTGGCGACGACGCCCGCGATCGACGGCGTGCCCGGGACGCTGCTCGAACCCGGATGCGTGACGTCGATTCCGACCAGTATGGTGGGCTCCCGAGTGAGCCAGCTGAGCGCATCGCCCCCGATGCGGTGGTTGATCCCGCCGAGCTTGGTGTTCACCTTGAGGGCGACGTTGGACAGGTATTGGTCCTGCCCACGCTCCATCAGGGCCTTTTCCAGCAACAGGCACTGGGAGCGCACTCCGAACCTGACCGCGCAGAGCCGCTTGATGCCCGGGTAGATAAAGTCGTCCTTCCTCTGCAGCAGGACGAGGATAAAGCTGATGCCCTTCGGGTCCCCGAAACGCTCGATCGTCCGCGAGATGCTCTCGAGGGCCCGTCGCCGCCCCGGGTCGTCCCTGACTGACGGGAGTTCTTCCGTCGGCAGGATCGCAGGGGGTTCGGCGCTGACGGTCATCCCGCTGTTCCTGCACTTGTTGGCGAACGCCTTGATGAAACCGATCAGCCTCTCGTCCCCCGGGCCCCTGAAAGTCAACGCTGCCACCCCGTCGCGCACGACGAGGACCTTCCAGTTCGGCATCTTCCCGCCGTGGTGGAACTTGACGTCCAGGATGTTCCAGGACCCGTTTTGGACGCGCGTTTGTCCCTTGCCGTACGTCACCGAGGGTGGAGAGAGCTCGCGACCAGGGACGATGACCATCTGGTTGGAGATGTGGACGCGGAAGGCGTCAAGCACCGGAGTGGAAGGTGCGATGCCCAGACGCTGCAACCCGTTCTCCACGATGATCCCCGCGTTCTCGGCGGGTCTTCGACTAGCAGCCTTGAGCATGTCGGAGGTTTCTTTTGGGTTGAGCTTCCCAAGATGCGGCTCGCCGATTTCGATGTTGCATAGTTCCGCCGGGATATAGCTCACTTTGCCGGGGCCGCCCACGTCGATGAGGGGCAAATTATCCGCGTACTGCAGTTTGATATTGTACTCTGCCCAAGTGCCAGCGCGTCAGAACCCCGATGTGGTGATATATATACAGGGAGAGAGACGCACTTCTTCGATAATACTCCGCGACAGAGATCGTGCCACCAAATTCTTGGCAGGAAAAGGTCTGCCTGCTCGCAGACACGCCGACGACGCGTTGTATGGTCATCACGCGCTTGTATCCCAAGTACCGCGTCGAGACCTTGACCTTTCTCATAAACTCGCGGGGGATCGCATCATACGAGGCCGCCGAGAAGGCGCGCAGCGCGTCGGAGAGATTGCCAGGTTGGTGGAAAGCGGACATGCACACGTTAATGTTGACCATGAGCAGCTTGTTTCCTGGCCGGACAGACGAGTAGAAGCCCATGAGTGCCCATAGGCGTGGTCCGATTTGCACCTTCTGGCCGTCATTGAAGAAATACCGGTTCCTTCCGAACCGGAAGCCCTGCTGCGTCGCCTGCCGCTGCACGACAAGATTGAGAGCATTGATAACGGGATCGACCTCGTCGATCTTGTTGATATTGGCCACGTCGCCTGCTAGGAACCTGGAAGAAATAGAAAGGTGTGTACGTGTCAACGAAATGAGATCGCGGCAACCCATCAATTGTGCACAGCACTCACCGCCTCATCGGCTCCGTAGGCAGTTCTTTCGAGAACGTAACCTGGACCCTATACGTATCCGCGTCCCTCGGAGGCCGCGGACTGCCCTCCTCATAAAAGACGACGGTGGCCTCCAGCGGTTCGGGCAAGGGCTTCGTCGCCACGAGGCGCTGCGCACTGTCGTGCGCAATGTCGTTCACGAATGGCTGCACGACGGGCAGCTGCTCGAACAGCGCGAGCACGCGGCGCTTGACGCGGGCCTTCTGGGACTTGGGCTCGGGCACGATCTGCACGATGTACTCGTAGATCGTGTCGAGCTTGCAAATGAGGGGGAAGAAGTTGGCCCGCAGGGCGACGACGCGCCCCAAGGTGCCGTACCCCGGGCGCGCGGGTCGCTCGGGGCCCGGTTGCGCGCCCCTGAGGCGCACGACGAGCTCGTCTGGGGCGCTGACGCCAGGATCGAGCCGCACAGGCTGGTTGGCGTTGTAGATGAGAGGTGCGCCTGGGGCACCACCGCGGAAGCCACCGCGACCGGGAGACCCGGCACGGCCACCGCCTCCGCCCCCAGGGCCACCCCTTCCGCGTCCTCTTGGTTGACTCATGGTGTAGATCTAGATGGTTAAGTTTCTGTGTGTAAGGAGATGCGGGGTTGTAGGAGAGATGTTAGGGAGCTGTGCAGTATGTGGGCCAGCGGAGGGCTATATGTACTGCGCGTCCGCGTCTAGAGACCTTCTTCGTGTGAACGTGGTCTGGTCCCTTTAGGAAAATCAGTCGACGCGTTCCGTTCCGCAGAACAAAGGGGCAAGCTGCGGTGCGTGCTGCGGTGCCAGTGATTCCTTACTGAGTCATACGTGTGGCGGTGCCGCGTCCATCAACAAACCCTAAGATCACGTGTAAGACGTTCATTCAAGGTGGGTGGTGCCATTCCCATTGAGAGATGAAAATAAAACAAATAGATGCCGTCCTTTCAATGTGATCAAAGGGGGTCCGCGCTCGCTAAATCCGACAAAGAAAAAACAAATCGAAATTGGTGCTGCGCAGGTCCACGCCCTCAGTAGAAGCTCGGTTGTCAGGTGTTTCAGAAAAATGCAGGACCGCGGAAGTTACAGTTGGCCATCGAAATTAGGTACTGTCGTGCCGACCCCCATCTCCATCGCACGATCCACAGTTGCTACGGAAATCGCGACGTCTTGCGCGCCGAGTCCTACAGACTTGAAAATCGTGACATCGCTCTCAGTCAACAGCTCAGACACCCTAGCCGCATCGACCTCCCAAGCCCACCTCTCGGCGTCGCGCGTGGGCGCGCCACGCGAGAGGAGCTCGCCAACCTCCACGACGTCCCCCGGCTGGACGCCCGCGGCGATGAGTTCGCCAGCTTCGACGGCACACGCGCTGCGCGAGTCGACGAGAATTCGCGCGCGGCGTATGAGTGCCGTATCGACCTCAGCCATATCGGGCCTGTAGCTACCCACCAAAATGACGTGCGTGCCAGGACGCACCCACTCGGAGGGGAAGAGCGGGGCCGTGGAAGAGGTCGCGCAGCACACGCAATCAGCCTGGCGGACCGCGGACTCGACTTGGCCCCCACGATCGTCAACGCTGGAGAGGGCCGTGAAGTGTGCTGTCGGGTGATCGCCACGCAGCCTGCTGAGGAGGGCAGTGACACGGTCATTGATGGTGCGATTGACGATAGTGATATGAGTGATAGAAGGGTAGGTGGCCAAGAGCTGCGTGATATGGGATTTGATCTGTGAGCCGGCACCAAATGTGACGAGATGCTTGAACTTGACAGTCGTCGGTGGGTGCAAAAGGACGGTCGCCAAAACAGACCCTGCGGGGGCAAGAATGCGATCCTCGAGGATCTGCGCTAAAAAAAAATTACGACATACCGGCTGCGGTGCGAAGGGCGGTCAAAGAGCGTGCGTTGACAAGCGCCCTCGTGGCACCGGTGGTCTCGTCGAGGACTAGGGTTGACGCGGGAAGACCGCGCGTGTCACCTGATATCAATGGGACGGAAACGACTTTTATCGTTGTGCCAATGTCAGCAACATGCGCGGGCATAAAGAGGACACGGTGAGATGGGGTATCGACTGCTGTTCGTTGAGGGGCCACCACTCGAACTGGGGCGGGGGCTGATACGGCCAAGAACACGTGGGCGATGATGGATTGAATCTCGTGTGCAGAAAACGAGGCTTCGACACGCGCGACATCGCTAGCAGACAGAACGAGGATTGTATTGTCTGTGGACATGTCCAGTCGAATCCAAGTAAGCGAGCTGATTAATTGACCCCAGAAATCGGAATTTCGATTTCCGAAGTGGTGCCCAGGACTGGTGAGGTACTCGTGATCAGGTGCCTATTAAGTCCGAGTCGATGATACTAACCGAAACAGACCAAGCCAGCTGTTTCTTGCAGCTCTCATTAGAATGCTTCCCGTCAAATCCCCGCGCCCTTGCAAATCAATACCAGTGTCCTCGTCCTCATCCCCAATCATTCCTTCAACTCAGGGTTTCGCCCTCGATGACGTATTGCTAGACATGATGACACCAACTCATCAGAGTAGTAGTAGGGGCACAGAGCCATCAACGAGACTCGTGGTTATGGTAGTAATTTTCTGCGTGTCTCTCTTCGGTATGCTTCTCCCAGCTCCGTATTTCGCGCCTCGCTCACCTTGAAACCCCGCAGCTGTCTCATTCCCCGCCATCTCTAAAAGAGTTCGCTCCTTGCGCATCCCACCCATCTTTTTCTTTGTGGGAAAGCACTTTGGCACAGGTGAGTTCATACTATATGTTCTTCCCCATCTAAGACTATAGCCTTGATCCGATCTAAAGGCGTTATCCTTTCGACGGCTTTCGTTCACCTGTTACAAGATGCCTTTGATCGTCTACAGGACCCAGAAGTCAAGCAGCGTACGGGCATCGGCCGCTGGACAGGCCTCATTGTGTGAGTATCTTTCATCATCTATTTGGTCGGTGCACTCATAGTCAACACAGACTCTGCTCCTTGCTTGTGATATTCCTGATTGAATGTTCGTTTGTCATTGCGTCATCTCACAACATGCATCGTGTAATCATATGGCTACAGATATCTCGACCGCTTATGTAGATCGCCTCCATTCGTACTCCTCCGAACCACCCTCCCCGAGGGTCAAACGTAAGTCTCTTGGCCTTGCTCCGTCGGACTATAGCTCCATCTTCGCCATCTGCAGCTGCACAGGTCCCCCCCACCTCTTCCTCGGATGTCTGCTCTTCTCAACAGGCACCCGATGAAACCACAGCGCTGCTTGATGTTCGTGCCCCTGCATCTCCCGTTTCATCTCGCCGCCACACCGTTGCTGGTGTACATGGCCATAATTTCATATTAGGTCACCACCGGCACGAGCCACCAAGGCAACACGAGCGCCATCACAGCGATCATCCACGCTGTGGGATCATGCGCCTGTACGACTCTGAGGATAGAGAGGAGGATACCACCGCCAAAGCGGCACCTGTGGGAGATCATCAAGTGGCTGAATGCCAGCGATCTAGCCGGCATCGGGTCCATTCCCATGGGAGCTCTCATCATCATAGTCACGGGGATCTAGAGAGTCTGTTCGACCGCCCGGATTCGGATGCCGAGACGGATTCGATGGCCGAAGGCGCCGAGCTGGTGATAGGGAGGAAAAGGCAGATAGTCGGCATCCTCGTACGATACCACCGAACCACTCTTCCGTGCTCGCGATAGATAACATGCGTCACAGGTTTTGCAACTCGGCATCATGATCCACTCTCTCGTCATTGGGTTTACCCTCGCACTCGCGTCAGGCGCCGATTTTGAGTCGCTCGCAACAGCGATTTCGTTCCACCAGCTCTTCGAAGGCCTCTCGCTCGGCATCCGCATCGCCGCGCTCCCAACGTCAGACCCGAACTCTCAAAAACCCAGCCTGCGCTGGCTCCGCCCGCTCCTCGCGCTGCTCTTTGCGGTCACCGCACCTGCCGGCATACTCTCCGGCCTTGCCGTGTTTGGAAGCGGACACCGAGGGGCTGGCAGGGTGGGGGAGATGATTGCAGAGGGCGTGCTGAGTGCGGTCAGCGCGGGCATGCTGATATACGCTGCGTGCGTAGAGATGCTCGCGGCGGATTTCGTGTTGGATCCGACGTTGTGGCGTGCCAGCCAGGGAAGACAGATAGTGGCGTTAGCGAGTGTGGGAATCGGTGCCGCCGGAATGGTTCTTCTTGAGTGAGTCCCGTCCCGGTTCTTCGTGATGGTGGTGGTGATCACAGACGCTCACACCGATGGAATATTGCTCCGCGGATTTTGTATCACAGGATGTAAGTTTTGTACACCGCCGAGGGGGAAATCTTTCACACTGACACGACTGTTTTTACAGCGTGCACTGAGTCTTTTCCATGTACGAGCACCCATCGATGGACAATTCTTCATATTCCTGGGTTTATTCATTTCTTGCTCCCAATCCAAGGTCATCTGGCATTGTCCTTGAGCCATACGTAACCAGGCACACATTTTATTCACTGGCCATCATCCTGTACTAGTACTACTTCTCTACATGTATCAACAGAGTGCGCCACGCAAGCTTGGATGGGTGGATATAGGATATGATAGAATATGGACTCGAGTACAATCCGAGCTCCGCACGGCAGTTTTTTGGGCATTATGCCACCGTGGACTCCGCTGAGAGAGTTATCATGTATCCAACCCCGCCCCCTTCGCCATGCTTCACACACGTTCCACATACGGGGTGGATTACGTGTTAAGTGATTTTAGGCGCTCAATAAGGATAGACCAGCCTGGCCACCGCGCAAGCCACGTTGTTACTCGTGGGCGAAGCCTTCTCTCCCTTCACATTTACATTCACAAGAAAACGAACACTCGTGATCCTTCCTAAACAAACAATGGCACCACAACCCCCCCCCGTTCGAACTCAGTACAGGTACACGCACAACGCAAGTTAATGGGGATCCCCCCGAAAAAAAAATAAAAGCAGGAGCAGTAGGCTCATCATCATCGGCTGTGGCAAGCCGGCGGCGTCGCGTAAACCTAATCGCGTGACAGAAAACAATGAATGATACTGTAATGATGTGATGATGGAAGGTCTGATGGAAGAAGGCGCCGACAAGGCGCCACCTACTTTCACAAAGAAAAGAAAAGTGAGAGAGAGACACGCATACGTGTGTGCCATCTTTTTTTGGGTTAGGAAAGCGCAAAAGGGCCCGAGTCTGAGTCTGAACACACGAATTGCGCGCGCGTGTGCTACGCGAACATGCGGTCGCTACGGTATCGTGAAGGTCGTTGAGGACTGCTGATGCCGCGCTCCGCTATCGACCCGCTCGACGCCACGGCGGTCGTGAGCTTGAGGCGTGTCGGGTCTTTTGCAAGCTGGTGCACGTGATAGTACTTAGGATCGTACTACTTGTCCCGTGACTTCTTCATCATGTGACCTCTGTACCTTATTCCTCCTCCTTCCCTTATCACAATACATATCTCTAGCTGATTGCTTTGTTCGACTCGATGCGCTGTATTTCATAGATGGTTCCGGTATAAACATCATACTACATCGGGCGTGTGCCCACGCTTGGATTGAGTTTGCTATGTCAACACAGGGAGGTTCAAACGTTCAAAGGATGAAACAACGTGCGAAAATAGGAGTGGAGTAATAGTAGACACACAGAGAACTAGGGGAATGAAGAATGAAGGACACAAATCGCTACTCGTACCAACGGAACCGTGATAATGGTGATGGTGGTTCTTCCCAGCAGTGGACATCGACAGGGTGGTCGGAGTGCTGACGCGCAGCGATGAATGGATAGATGGCATGTTGGTCAGATCCAGATGGCCGATACTCCTCTAAGTACAGACTGTCCAGAGCAGGTAACACCTCCGTGGCCCTTTCCCCAGTGAGTTCTTGCAGTGCCAGCACGATGGGCGACTGCAGCTCGCGACCTATCCGCAGGGTCCGAACAGCAGTGAACGGGCGGAAAAATTCTAGCCATTGTGCGTCTTCCATGTCGACTTCCCAAGTTGATTCCAGACCAAGATAGACAACTTGGATGTCGAGCTGTCCAACGATGGACGGCAGAAACGAAAATTGGTTGCATATCTGTGTCATGGACCAGACTTGCCAATCTACCTTTTCGCAATTGATTGCCAAGTCGAGATTTTTGGGGGGATCTGTCCCCTTCGGCGGATAAAGATTGATCTCGACGTCGTGTTCGAAAAAGGTTACCCGGGCATGACTGGATGACCTGAGTATCCTTGCGTGACCGACGAAGTAGGGGAGTTGTTGGATGTCAAAGATGAGTTGATTGAAGAAAGAGATCTGGAGAGAGTGTAGTCGAGGAGCATCGATTCGGGCCACGAGGTCTTCCAAATACTCGCTAGCACCTTGGAACACCAACTCTTCGAGAGCAGGGAGGATAACACGTGTTAGGGGAGGTGGACGTCGGCCTCTTCGATCGGGGCGAGATGCAGGGGATTTGAATTGGATGACAAGGCGTGTGAGCCTAGTCAATGCGGATACGGACCTCACCATTGCCTCGGGTGAAATGTAACTGGTATGTGGTATCCACTGAAGGGAGAGATGAGAAAGGTCGCTGGCAGACAAAAGAAGTCTTGGCAATCCCGGGAATGAAATGCCGCCCAGACGGAGTGTTCGTAGACGTGGGGTGGGTCCACCTAAGAACATATCCGAGTCGGGAAGCGCCGGAGGATTCTTATTAGTGTAAAGTAGAAGGTGTGTCAGTGCCAGAAATGGCTCTTGCATCATTGGGGCCAATCGCTCCAATTGTGAACCTGCTGGATCGAAGATGTAAATGCTGCGTACGCGGTCACGGTGCTCGAGTATGGCAATGATGTTATCCACATCACCGGGACTCAACAAAAATATTTCAATAGGCAAGAGCGGCCAGACATCCAACGTCTCCCTCACAGGTGTGCTACGTATGCAGCGAAGGTACAGATCGAGATGGAGCGGTGATACAAACACGACGGATCGCCATCTTTGGCATACGTGCACCAGCCTATTCCACGGCCACGCCCCCCCCGCAAGCGAGTTGAGTCGGTGGAAGTCGAAGATGTCTAGGAGAACATTGTCGGGGAGCGCTCCGATTGTCACACGTGGGGAAATCCGGCCTGCACCACACAATTAAGTGATCGCTATGGGCGCTGCCCATGAGACGTACCGTTGCGTGCCCAATTCCTCCCGGCGTCACTCCGATCCCGATAGATGACGCTTCCAGGATTTGCGAGATGGGTAGTCGCATTGTACATTGCCAGAGAGTGAATTGTGGGCGATATTGATACTGGGGGTGGATGGCTGATGGTTCTCTAGTGCGCCTGATTACGGATTGGTAAAAAGTGAATTTATACATTACTGACAGGGCGTCTGCTCTCATAATATTCACACACGCTATACTGTATACCAGCAAATTGGTAAAAAATTTGGGCATTTTTCGGGCCGTGCCGGAGCCAAAAATGTTTTCTGTGGACACCAAACAGTGGCGGTTGCTTTCCACCAGGGAACAGAGATCCGACACGGGGACGGGGAAAGACTGGTAGGCACCGAGAAAGCGGGGAACCTCATGACAGCGTGAGCCATAGAATCCGCAATCTCCCTAGCACAACTCGTCCTCGTGGATTGGGAGGCTGAGAGAAAGCCCATCCCAGACCACCTCATCACTTTCACAAACAACGCAGGCTCTATCAACCGAATGGCCAACTTTGGCCCACACCCTACGCAATCGGTTTCTATATCTTTCCGGAACACCGCTGACCAACTCCGCACTTTTTCCAGGCTGAAAGTCACTGCCCAGTGGGCCCCGGCCACATGCGAACCCTCTCGCTTCAAATGAGGCTGCGGCATAGCCAAACGCCTCGCAGCAAGGCCCCCACCACCCAACCTTGTAGATGCGGCGTCCATTGACGCTGTCCACTCCATGACACGAAGAACTGCCATCGAGACATAGAGCAAAAACTGGCACGTAGCGGAGCGCACATCCCACTCATACACCGAGGTCCTCCGAAGTCCCCCAGACGGCCAACTATGCCGAGGCCTCAAGGCAATGGCTTAAGCTTAGGCTTCCAAAAAGCCAACAAGGGTAGCAGAGTCCACTCTGTTCCGTTTCCTCACAGGGCATGCCTTCACCTACAAGTATGCCCAACGTTTCCACGCGGAGTGTGCCCCCTCCGCGTGCGAATGTGGCACTGACCCATGGACGGTCAACCATATTGTGTTTGGCTGTACTCGTTACTATGCCGACGCGCGCTCAGTCTCCCCACGCTTCGATTTCGACAACCGATCAGGCCGCCCAATTAAGTGACTGTGTGGAGTCCTTCAGGATGCCAACCGCACCGGCGCGCTACTAGTAATACTACTTTTCCCACTGTAGAAACCACAAAAGCCTGCTTCAGGCCACGACCTCTGGAGGACCCAGTCCTCCAACGCGTGAACTCTTCTGAGCGCAACTGCTCAAGTCGCTGCGAGGGCTTGGTTTAAATCAACCCAGTTTCTCGTTATTTACATCCTCCCCACACACTGTTTCATTACTCTGTACCACGCACCTGCCCATGCTCGCCAACATATCCCAACCTGTAGTCCAAAGCCGGAAGAACCCGGGACTGCGTCTTTACCTTAGTGTATGTAGCGGAATACAGCATAAAAGATTATGAACCGGTATAACTAGTGTTGGAAGCGTGGCGATGAGTCGTGGACGCTGCTAAGTTAGAAGATAAGGAGAAAGGCGGGGGTCATCTTGGATCTAGTAGGGGGTGCTACTGTACTGTAGAGGTTTTTTTGGTGGTTTGCGGTGTACGGTACAGGGTACAGTATATGCCGTTTGAAAACGCCGTGGCGTTCGTGCGTCATTTTTTGTTTTTCTTCCGGGATCACCTTGTTCCTCCCAATCGATGGGGAAGAAGAGAGCACGATCGAACGGGATGAGCGCTGCTTTACTTTGCTTGTGGGTGATGGAACTGACGATGAGGTTTGGGGTGCGCCCTCGGACTCGAAAAAAAAACGCTACATTCCCTACAACTGTACAAGTTCGCAATGCGCATATAGCGTGTTGTTAGCAGAAAGGCGATAAGGGGACAACCTCGTGGCTTTGGCTAGCAACCCTGGATTGGATCCCAGGGCAGGAGACGGACATGCGTTTTTAAGTCTCGGTACAGTCGTCACATCGATCAATCGATGCGCCATTTTCGCGCGGATTTTGGGTACGATCCACCCACCGTGCGCAGATCTTGTAGGTAATTTCAATCGTCGTCTGCCCTACTACAGTAACTTTTACCACCGACAACGATATGGAGAAATGAGCCGGGTTGGCCTTGGTGGCGTCTGGCGGCGTTGTTAGATTAACTCACTGACAGGCACGGCAGTCGCTCTCGCCCCCTTCCTCGCATCGTTATCAGTCCCCTTAGTATTCTCAGGACTCAGCGCGCCTCAGACCCGGGTCGTAGTTTTTACAAATTTGTTTCCGATTACCAGGTATCGTGGTATTTGGAAAGCGTGGCCGCAGAACGACAACCTACTCGTACAACAGCTAGAGGCAACAAGCTCATGAGAGATGAGATGCGATGAGATGATGACAGCATGACGGACAAGAAGACCCAAAGGAAATGTGGGCGGGGCAGAACCAGGGGGGGAGGGAGATGGGAGATGGGGAATGGGGAAGGAATAGATAGGACATCGAGACTAGTGCAGCAGCAGCAGCAGTAGTAGTAGAACATCATGGTTCCGCAGCGGTATAAATCGTATTGTCGTGCTCCTCAGGGCTGATCAAGTCCTGCTCCGCGGCGCGCTTGAGCACCTCCACGACCCAATTCTGCCCGTTCCACCACCCGTTGGGCCGCACAACCCCGACGGAATTCGCGCTTCCCGCGCCCCATGCTCGCCACGGGTACCAACCTGCACTCGCGCAAAATGTCGTGCGCCTGCGTGATCGGTCCCCAATCCGTCGCGTAAATTTTAATCGCGTCGCAGAAGATAACGATGTAATGGAAGGTCTGATGGAAGAAGACGGCGACGACAAGGCGCCACCTACTTTCACAAAAAAAAAAAAAGAAAAGAAAAGAAAAGTGAGAGAGAGAGACGCATACGTGTGTGCCATCTTTTTTGGGTTAGGAAAGCGCAAAAGAGCCCGAGTCTGAGTCTGTACATACGAATCGCGCGCGGATGTGCTACGCGAACATGATGCGGCCGCTGCGGTACCGCGAAGGTCGTCGACGAGTCGACGACTACGATGCCGCGCTCCGGTATGAACATCATACTTCATCGGGCATGCGTCAACGCTTGGATTGAGTTTGCTATATCAACACAGGGAGGTTCAAACGTTTAAAGGATGAAACAACGTGCAAAAATAGGAGGGGAATTAAGAATGAAGGACACAAATCGCTACTCGTACCAATCGAGTCGCGATCCTGGTGATGGTGGTCCTTCCCAGCGGTGGACATCGACAGGGTAGTCGGAACGCTGACGCGCAGCGATGAACGGATAGATGGCATGTTGGTCAGATCCAGATGGCCGATACTCCTCTAGGTAAAGACTGTCCAGAGCAGGTAACACCTCCGTGGCCCCTTCCCCAGTGGGTTCTTGCAGTGCCAGCACGATGGGCGATTGCAGCTCGCGACCTATCCGCAGGGTCCGAACAGCAGTGAACGGGCGGAAAAGCTCTAGCCATTGCGCGTCTTCCATGTCGACTTTCCAAGTTGATTCCGGATCAAGATCGTCAACTTGGATGTCGAGCTGTTCAACGATGGACGGGAGAAACGAAAATTGGTTGCATATCTGTGCCATGGACCGGACTTGCCAATCTACCTTTTCGCAATTGATTCCCAAGTCGAGATTTTTGGGGGGATCTGTCCCCTTCGGCTGATAAAGATTGATCTCGACGTGGTATTCGAAAAAGGTTACCCGGGCATGAGTGGATGGCCTGAGTATCCCTGTGTGACCGACGAAGTAGGGGAGTTGTTGGATATCAAAGATGGGCTGATTGAAGAAAGAGATCTGGAGAGAGTGGAGTCGAGGAGCATCGATTTGGGCCACGAGGTCTTCCAAATACTCGCTAACACCTCGGAACATCAAGTATTCGAGAGCAGGGAGGATAACACGTGTTAGGGGAGGTGGACGTCGGCCTCTTCGATCGGGGCGAGATGCAGGGGGTTCGAATTCGATGACAAGGTGTGTGAGCCTAGTCAATGCGGATAGGCATCTCACCGTTGCCTCGGGTGAAATGTAACCGGTATGCGGTATCTGCTCAAGGGAGAGATGAGAAAGGTCGCTGGTAGACAAAAGAAGTCTTGGCAATCCCGGGAATGGAATGCCACTTAGATGGAGGCTTCGTAGACGTGGGGTGGATCCACCTAAGAACCTATCGGGAAGCGCCGGGGGTATCTCATAAGTCCAAAGTCGAAGGAATGTCAGTGCCGGAAATGGCTCCTGCATCATTGGGACCAATCTCTCCAATTGTGAACTTGTTAGACCGGAGATGTCAATGTCGCATACGCGGTCACGGTGCTCGAGTGTGGCAATGACGTTATCCACATCACCGGGACTCTCCAAAGATATTTCAATAGGCAAGGGCGGCCAGACATCCAACGTCTCCCTCACAGGCGTGTTATGTGTGCAGCGGAGGCGCAGATCGAGATGGAGCGGTGACGCAAACACGACGGATCGCCATCTTCGGCATACGTGCACCAGTCTATTCCACGGCCACGGCCACTCCCCCCAACTTGAATGCGAGTTGAGTCTGTAGAAGTCGAAGATGTCTAGGAGAACATTGTCGGGGAGCGCTCCGATTGTCACACGTGGGGGAAATCCGGCCTGCACCACACATTTAAGTGATCGCTGTGAGCGCTGTCCATGAGACGTACCGTTGCGTGCCCAACTCCTCCCAGCGCCACTCCGATCCCGATAGATGGCGCTTCCAAAATTTGC
>QLOZ01013541.1:0-17513 GCA_003314065.1 Lactarius sp. MG50
TACCTCCATCCCTTTCGCGCTGCCTTGTTATCCTCTCCGGCATTGCAGGTCTGTTTTCTTTTAATTATATCTTGATCTTCGCGAAAAAGGATACATTTTAAAACAATAGGTTCTTCACTTGCCACATTTCGTCGGCTATGGCACAGACATAGCCTCCTTACTGGATGAATGTCGATTCCCATCCCTCATCGAACTCAACCTAGGCTGGGGCTGGACGTTCGACACGTACCCATATGCGCAGCGATTTTTGGAAGCACACCCGACCATCGAAAATCTGACATGGTCCTACGCCTACAACGTGACCCTCCGAGAGGGCTCCCTGCCCCGGCTTAAGCACCTGTCCGTATCGCACCTCGCCTTTGTTCGGGCCCTCAGCGCGGCCCGCGAACCCGAAAAGCTCTGCCTAGAAACCCTGGGTGACCTCTTCCTGTTTTCGAGCGACCTCCCGATAGACCTGCAGGAGATCGACGGCACCACCGTCCGCAGGCTGTCGATCAAGTTCTGCGACAGCCTTGCCACCCTCCGTTCGGTAGCTGCCTTTTTCCCCTCGGTGACGCACCTCAGTATCCACGGCAACGTCTACATCAGACCCAAGTCGAGATGGTCGCGAGCGTTCCGGAAGGTCGTTCGCCGCGTCTTCCCCCGTCGGATAGCGAACAGTTTGAGCCCCATCTCTCCGCGCGTCGAGGACGTCCTCCCGCTTTTTCCCGAGCTCGAAGATTTCAGCGGCTCCAGCTTTCCACACGGCATCGCCGGGTCCTCGCTCCAAGACATTCGTGCGCGCTTCCCAAAACTCCGTCGTCTCGAACCTTTTGATCTGTAATCCTTTCTCCTTTACTCTCTTTATGCACGGCCGTGGCTGCTTCTCTGGTCTTTGGGTATGCTTACGATACATCATCTACGAATACTGTAAAACTAGTGTCTTCTCGGCTCGTTCCCACCCTGTGTCTGTGTGCTTTCATGATATGACTGACCTTATCCATGTATCAAAACCCAAAAAAAATATCATTATGATACGCTTATCAACGACGTTGAAACTCAAGGTTCGAGAGGAGATTGAAATGGCCGAACTGACTTGCTATAACAAAGAAAAAAAAAAGCTATCAAGTGGGTCGGGACGATGGTATTTTTTTTTTTCAACAGTCACTCCACAGACCCATCGTAGCGTAGTATAGACGCCGACGCGTTGGCCAAGACAACATGCATTTCAGTTATAAGTTAACAGCGCAGTTACAAGTGCTACGCCGTGTACTACAAAGAATGGGATGACTCTTCGAAGAGGGCTAGGGCTACAGGATAAGAGAAAGGGTTTGACGTTTTCGAAACACGATCCGTAGGTAATAAAGTTAGGGATCGATCAATCATACGTTGTCGCATAGATCGAGATAAGACGACGTGGGTCGGTGCGGAAGAGGTGAGTTGATTCGGTCCGGAGGCATGGAAAGTACCGCATCGCCTGAGTTGGCGGTGGGCAGGGGTGGGACGGGAACGCGTGATATTCTAGGCAACACGACGACGGCCGTCTGGGTTGCGGGGGCGGGGGCGGGGCGAGAGTCGTCCTCGTCAGGCAGAAATCCCACAGCTTTGGGCTCGTCGTGGGCGTCCTCGAAGATGGACGAGTCGGAGGTCAGCCTACGGTCAGATACCACAGCCGACACATCGCGCGTCCCGGGCCAGTTGTGGCTGCTGAGCGGTGAACCAATAAAAGCCGCCGCGCCTTTCCTGAGTCCGGGTCCGAAGCTGCTGGTGAGGGAGCGGGTGGAGCTCCCGCTGATGCTCAGGCTGCTGAGACGTAGCCGATGGCTAGCGAACGTGTACGCGAGGCGATAATGCTTGCGCGCCTCCTCCGCAAATCCAAAGAACGCGAAGAATGAGAAGGCGGAGAAGACTACGAGCCATCTGGCGAGTTCAAGCGATGCCACCACGTTTGGACTGGTACGCCATAAGATGGAGGGGTATTGATTAACGCGAGAGTAGTCGCTGTGTGTAACCGCCCAGCTAATCCACGGTCGAACGCCTATGAGGGCGCTGGAATGGATTAAATATAAAGTGAGGGGGAGGGTGAAAAGAATTTGGACACTGGAGAGCGCAATAAGACGGATGTATCGGTTTTGGTTGGGGTTCTTGATTGAGCCCAGCATCCCATTGACCTGCTGAGACCTTTTCCAAAAGATACGTATATTAAGACCTAAAGAACGGTAAGCCGCAAAGCCAGGACAGAGGCCGTAAGAACCCAACGTACAGCTGTAAACAGCAGTGACGAGGCTTATGATGGGGGGCCAGACGAGAACCAGGGGAAACGCGAGCGTGACGTGGTCCGTGTTCGGGATGCACCCAACCTCCTCAAAGATGTCAAAGCGATGCCCTTCAACAATAATTTCTATAAAGCTGCTTAGATAGAGGGTTCAAAGCTGGCTAGAGTGGTACCCACGCAATATCATCTGGAGTAGCGGAATCCCGAGACCGATCGCGAGGTCTATAAAAAGAGCGCGACGTTTCTCCGCTCTGCTAGACGAGGCCGTGGTACTATAGGCAATCTTGAACAGGCGATGGTTAATCACGAGTAACGCTGCCGGGATACCGACAGGAAGACCGATCTGAAAGCGGGTCGCTATTTCCCCAGCACAGATAACGCAGATCAGCGGTGGTAGAGGGACGAAAGGACAATGTGTATACAGACATATGTCACACCAAACTGGAGCCACGTTTACCACTGTGCTATTCCAGATAACCGAGTTGATGAAAGCGTTCAAACAGCCCAGGCCAGCCCAGACCATGTACAAGGAAGTGCCCACATTCCAAGCTAGAACCAAGAAGAGTGTCAATGATGGTAACAGAGGGAGATGTGCAAAAGAACTCACCTTCCAAGTGCCAATAGAGCGGAATGGCACAAAGTACAAAACCAATGAACGAAAAGGCAGAGAATAACTGGTTCGGATGGGTCATGGAGGGAATCGCAAAGGAGTAAAGGTCGAAGGGGGTCGCAAGTGGGGATGGAGCGGATGGGGGATACGAAGGCATCGAGAAATATAAGGGAGCAGAGAAAGAAGCATTGTGGAGACCTTGTCTGCAGAAATGGCTACTCCTTTGTGGTTCGGTTGGGCTGAGCTGAGATGGATTCGAGGGAATTCTTCAAGTTAGGTTACTTTGTACTTTGAACAAGATGATCACCACCGTGACGATGCTCACTTTGCATTTGCCGAGGTGTCCGCGTCCGCGGAACATCTCGGGCCCCGGCCCGGGCTCACACAGCCTCACAGCCCGCCACCACGTCCGAGGCTTTGTCGTTTCTTCTCAACCGTGTCACGCCTTGTCACTTTTTCAGGCTCTCTGTTTCATTTCCAGCAATCGATGACAGCTGGAAGTTGCTCGACCCATTATGTGATTTATTGTGACTATACAGGTCACACGTGGTCACGACGGTTGGCCCGGGTGGTGAGTCGCAACCACGGCAGCTGAGCGCTGAGCGGGCCCTAAGGCCTAAGGGGTCGAGATAGTACTGTACACGGTAAATTTTCACACACGAGTTCCGTATCCAAATCCATTTCTATTGCACGAGTGCTACATAAACAATCGAAGAAATAAATTGATGTAATATTGTTACACCAGAAGGTTCGCGCCATCAACGTGTCTGCGAGGTATCACGGCCGTAAAAATACAAGGGAAATAATGACTGTACGGAATGTGCAAAGAGTTCATAAAAGAAGTGCGAAAAAAGGAAGATCGAAGTAACATGATCTAATGAATGTGACAATTTCAAACAATGTCAGCAGCACCGGACGAGTGTGTTAATGTTGATGGTATGGTTGAGTTGGCTGTGTCAGGGAGCTGTGGTGGAACAGACGCAAGAACGGACGCCGAAGCGGTTTCGGGCGATTGAGGTAACTGGCCCTGCAGTCCGTCCGCGAAGCTGGATACGGAGGATGACGCGATGGATTCCAAAGGTGAAAGTTGCTCGGTTGTTGTGAAGTCAGGTTTCTCGTCGCCACTAGCAATGGAAATAGACGGGATGGAAAGTTGGTCGGAAAACGAAAGAATGGAATCGCGTCTGAATGCCGACTTGGCCACGGAGACCATGACACCACCAGCTTCGCTTTTCAGATGAGGTAAAGAGGATGTACTGAAAAGACATGAGCCCAACATTCAAAACGAACGGGTTGATCTACGTACGCATGCGATGACCCGATGAAGGTGCCAGACAAAGTAGAGGACCCGACACGACTGGCAAGCGACCTGTACAAGCGACGGTAGTTTTGACGCGCCTCATCCGCAAAGCCAAAGAACGCGAAGAAGACGAAGGCACATAGAACGAGCGACCAGCGGAAAAACTCGTTTCCAACAACCATCTCCGAGTTGTTCTTCCAATAGATGTTCGGGTATTGATGGATATGGGAATAATGGCTGTGGACGTCGGCCCAGCTCACCCACGGGCGAAAACCGAAATGGAGATCGTGTGCTAGCACGAACACCGCAAGGGGGACTGTCCCAAGCATCTCGATAGAGCAAAGTATCATCAAGCGGATGTAGCGATTTCGATTCAGGCTAGGGTTGGAAGATATTATCTCGTTGAACTGACGCTCACGCTTGACGAACTGAAAGATAGTCATGGCTGTCGATAATGAGCTGCGGGACTGAAGGGTAAAGTAAAGCCAATACTCACCGGAGTAGACGAGAGACACAGTGCCAATCACAATGGGCCATGCGTAGAAAAGAGGGATGGAGGGTGGCCTCAACACTAGGTGATAGAGAGGCCCGAAATCTTCGTACAGGTCGTAACGACGTCCCGACACAATATACTCTGCATCGGATCTATTTAAACAAATGACTGTGAAGAAGATCACTGAGCGCACTCACGGGCTGCCATCTGGAGAATCGGAATGCCGAGACAAATGAACAGATCGACGATGACTCTACGTCGTTTCTCTGTGCGCGTCACCATTACGGCCTGGACAGTGGCAATCTTGTAGAGGCGGCGGCTAATACAAAGGGAACTAGCTGGGATTGCGACGTTGAGCGCGACTTGAATGCGGGTCGCTGTTGAGGCCGTCAACGAACGTTCGGGGAACAACACGTCAGGTGCTTACCGATGTCACAGTAAATCGGGGCCCTGTTGACCATATTTTTGTTCCATACGATCGAGTTGATGCACTGTATCAGGCATCCGAGGCCCGTCCAGGCCATGTAGAAGCAAGTTCCTGTGTTCCAAGCTGCGGCGTGGATTCTTTAGACTCGTACTTCGACTACTCGTACATTACAACTAACCTTCAAAGTGCCAGTACATCGGGATAATACAGAGCACGAAGCCAATGAAAGAAAAGGCGGTATACAGCTCATTGGGAGGTGGCGACATTGCGGTGTTTGGCGGAAATCAAACGATCGAAGTCGTGACCAGGGGTATTAACGGGACCAAAGTGTCCTCTGGTGACTCGACAGCCGAGGGTGGAGGAGGGCGCGCGTAGTACAGGAGGCGACTGGAAGAGAGCTTTAAGAAGTCCCCAGCCGAGATACAAATGTGGACATCCCCTTGTGTTTGCAATCATGGCATACAGTAGATACTTCGCAAAATTTTTGCAAAATCTCAGAAAGGGACGTCTTTTAGGCTTTCCTTAAAGAGGACGTAGTTTATGGCCAGAAAAGGCAGGCCTCGATAGACGCCTTGGGATAGTTAGAAGCGACGGAAATAATTGCCAAACTGAGAGTAGAGGCGCAACCAGGAAAGGCAAGTTGATCCCAGTTTGCTGGCGCAGCGGCAATCAACGCCCAATCGAATATTCGATAGGAAGGTGTCACATGGCCAAGACCCGAAAGATACAAGGATAAATGATTATAAATGATGGTAACCCTTTTGTCACCCCCTGAATATCAGGGGTAAGAGAAGATGCGTGCGTCCGAGTTCCAATAGAAAGACGCAGGTTAAAAAGAGACGTAAAGACGTAGGCCGGCAAGTAGCACTCATTTCAAGACAAGCGAGGTGAAATGATTACTTGACCAAGCTCCACAAACGACTGTGTGGACGTTTGGATGAAGCAAGCATGACATCGCTCTGCCTGAAACAAGAAGGCCACCGAGTGGCTCACTTGGGCGAGCTTATCAGTGTCTGCTCGCGGGGTCCCTGTGCCGGGGAAACCTCTCCCCAAGTTGGAAAGCGCCGAGTTTGTGTCCCAAGTCAGATGTGACGCGAGTTTTGGACTGCGGAGCGGTACCACAGACTTTTAGAAGGTACAGAGGTGGTGGTTTAGGACAAAGAACGATTTGGGGCCTGTATCCCCCCATGCAGGTATATGAGGAGGACGGCTCTTTTGTTCGCCATCGCACCGGAAAACTCCGGCGTTATTGTTTTGCGCACAACCTATTATCTTTCGTCGATCGTCGTCATGTGACCACATATTGAAACCATCTCTCGTCGAGGGCATACAGTAGAGGGGAGCCACAATGTTAGATCTACTTGTGTAAGCAAAAGCAATTAGTTTACAGAGACAAGGTGCTACAGATGTATGGTGTCGAAGGATGTCAAGCCCGAAAAATTTCCTTCAGGTAGTCAAAGGCGAATACAGGGACAGAACCAAGGCGAGGAATTGGAAGGGGTATGTATGGATTGGGGATTAGGAACCAGCGAGAGTCTCATGCACTATCGTCACATAGATAGGTTCGTTCTTCCTCGATCCCTTACGCGCCGGTGAGCGATGCTGCGTGTACCCGCGTGGGCTTTGCGAAGTGGGAACCGTCGTGACTCCAGCCCAATTGGCGTTGAAAGGCGCGTCACGCAAGTGGGCAGGAATTGCACCGAGTGCGTCAACAATTGTGCTGCCAAGTGACGAACGCGAAGATATGGGCGATGAAGGGCAACGGAGATCCGCAATGGCAGCTGATGCTCGAGGAGAAACCGGAGAGTGTATGGTTGGCGGGGGTCTCGGCCACGTATCAGATGAAAGAATGGAGCCCGTAAAGGATGACCTGAGCGAATCACCATCCGTAATTATTGCGGGCACAGCAGGCGAGCTTGTCATCAGGTTGTTTGGCGGGGACACAAATGGTACATAGTCTTGAAGTGTGTTGATGGGTGGGGGTGATGGCGTGTGCAGTTTCTGGGCGGTACTAGGCGCAAGGTAGTTAATGGTAGAGTACGCGAATGTGGCCTCATCTTCCAGTGGAGGACTGGGAGTGGATCGTGTGGATTCTGCCTTCTTAAAGAAAGAGAAGCGCGTAGAACGGAAAGAGCCAAAAGGGGAATCGTGGTCAAGGTCGTCGTCCCAGCCAGACCTCAGTAAGTGAACCGGGATAGTAACAGTCTCGGCAGATGCCGACTTACTGGGTAAGGTGTGAGTGCATAAGATTGTTAACACCATCAAGGACGTACTGCAGAGGCAAGACACCTCCTCGAAACCTCTGAGAAAACCAAGTGAACGTCGAGTGGTACCCTCTTCGTGTTTCTTCTCCGAAAATAGATAATATACATAACAGGAGCGACCAAATGGGAATGAACCACCATATGAGCTCGCTCAGTACGCTCATCTGTGAGGAAGAGGGCACAATCTCGACGTCCATGATCTGCGAGCGAGTTTGCGATACGCTTATCCATGATAGCAGGCCGGAAGATGTGACCAATGACAAGGCGTAGACATAGACAGCGGCAACGTAGAGCATCCCACTGGTTGCAAAGACGATACGGCGGACAAAGAGAGACGGTGTGATCTCAGGGGCGGAAGGGAAATAATGGTTTGAGTTGTAGCGGTGTTTACCGACGTTAATTGCCGCGGCCACTGTTACGACACCTAGTTAAGGTTATGAGGATGGTCGCAGTAGCAAATCGACTCACGGCAATAGAGGGTTCCAACTATGGAAATACAGAGAGGTGGAAGCCACACAATAATTAAAGCTGGCAGAGAATTATGAACAGCTGCCTGGCAGCCATAATCTTCAAGTATAACGAAACGACGATCCTGAACAATTGTGTCTGCGTCGGTGTGAGCTTCAAGATGTCAGCGGCCATACACCAATCTGACGCACGTAAACTCATGTACAGGGCTGGCAACAGCAAACACATAACGGCCTCGAAGGCTTTACGGTAGGTGTTGTCACGTCTCTGTTCAACAGTACCGATGGAGGTGATCGCTGCTAGTCGGCAGGAAATGCACAAGAAACAACTAGGGAGAGCGACCATGGCCCCAAGGAGCACAACAGAAGCTGTAGACGAGATTAATATACAGTCTGAGCCATAGGCGGAAATCTTACAGATGTCGCACCATGCGGGCGCATGCACAGCTTGGTTTCCGGACCAGAGGACCGAGTTAATGCCATGAATGAGGTTACAAAGAAATAACCACGCCATGATGGACACGGAGAGGATGCTATATGAGTGGACTTGCCCCGGAAGAATTAAGATGAGCAAAGCGGTGGAGAGGAAGGAGAAACCAGGCAGTTCTAGGCGCATGGCACGGGTGAATGTCCGGACTCCGGAGCCAGGACTAAGTGATGCGCAAGGTGATGGCGAACGCACTTCCCTCACACTCGATTATGGTATGTAGGGTATCCAGAGAGTCTTCCTGAGATGTCGAGATTCGCATATTAAAAGAGCGTGAACGCTTAGTTTGTCCTCTTGTGATTGACCGAAGAAAACAAGCGTCTTTCCAGATTAACGACAAGGCATTAGATGCCCGAAATCATCACTGGGCTCAAATGTACCGTACAAAAGGTCGCTTAGCGAGATGGACATCTTGAAGTTGTGCGACAACTGACTGGGCACAAAGGGGTATCCCAAGATGGTATCTTGAAGACATCGAGCCAGGTTGTGTAATACTACAGCGTCTGCAATCGTGAGGAAAGGCTTCCGCTACTTACTGCACTTGCCAGTCTATAGCGGCGATAACGCTCTCGAAATTGAGTTTCCCCACACGCATCCCGACGGTGGTGGTGCTGTAGCCGCGGTGGATGGAAGAAGCAAAGAGGATCTCACGGTAATCTCAGCTAGCCGGACACATGATCGGGACCACGCGACCAAGGTGCGTCAAGGGCTTGATTTGCTGTGGTCGCTGCTTGGCTAGGGGCGCAACTGAACACCTTCCATGACGACAGCGGTATCTGCAACCAGGAATAAAATTCTCAAAATCAACGGTCGCAGCGACGCAGTCTCCACCCAGGACCGCGTACGTTCCCCAGACAGTCCCCAACTGTCACCTCAACTCGCATTCAAATGCTTGGACGACACACAACCACCCTCTTCTAGCGAGGATGACCCTAGCGATATGAGCGCCGATGAGAGTGATAGCCACAGTCAAAGGCCCACTGGGTTTATGACAACGCCATCCTTGAAAGAACGGTCGGTCGACGAATTCGACATTGATGGAAGGCGCTTGCCCGAGCATTCCAAGAGTCAGGCTCGTTCCTCCTCTTGGACCGACCTAGATCTCTCCATCGTTGTTGCCGTAATCACACCACTTGTGAACTGGCTAACCGGGAGTGATCACCTCAAGAACCTCTTCCTCATCTTATTTTTGATAGTATACCTGCATCAACTTATTCAGGGTATGTAGTAGCTTCCTACCTGGTGTCAACTAGATCACTGATTTACTTCAAGTCCCTTGGGAGCTTTACCATGTTGCGCGTCGGAGGCGGCCTCATCCCTCTTTTCGCTCCCTGAACCTGCCTGAGCGCGATGAGGCTGCGATCGATGTCCAGACGAGACTGGCAGCGGCTGAGCTCCAAAGGCACGAGTTTGCCTATCTCTTCATCTCCATGATCACCCCCTTCGCTGGTGCTGCTCTCCTTCGCTCCATTCTTGGGTTAGTCAATGGCGTCGACTCCATTTCATGGTTCAGTACGACGCTTTTCGTTTTCGCAGCTGGAATACGACCGTGGGGGCACCTCATTTCTCGTTTGCGGGAACACACCACTTTGCTACACGATTCTATCCACTATCCTTCCCCCGACACCCAGCTCATCGCAGACTCTCGTCTACAATCAGTGGTCGATCGCGTCGTTACTTTAGAGCAGGAGCTCTCGATGGTCAAGCGTGCAATGGCGATGCGTGCTCACGTAGAAGAACTAAACGACGACCTTAACCGTTCCATGCAAAATGCAGACCGTGCCATACGGAAGCAAGAACGCAAGAGCGAATCCGCCCGTATCTCGTATGATGCTCGCTTCGCTGCGCTGGAGAAAGCCATCTCTCGGATAGAACGCCCGCGCGGTGAAAGAGTTCGTGGAATGGTTTCCAGCAGTGCAACTTCGAGTATTACGGATGACCGGGCATACAATCCCCTCGAAATCATTGCCGCCTCGATCTTTCGCTTTCTGCGTGCCGTTGCCAATAGCCTTACTTTCAATTATTTCGACCCCCCCTCCCTCTCGACGAGTCCAAACGTCCCACAAACGCTTATAGGGTCCAGGCCGTTACTGCATCATGCGAAGACCACCGGTCGTCTGGAGACTATAGAGGAGGACGCAGCGGAGCCACTCAGTACAGTTCGACCAGATGACAACACCAGAAATTTTGGACGTGCGAACACTGGGATGCCACTCATGTCCCGTCAGAGTGATCCCGACTCTCCAGGCATTTCCGAGAAGGGCCATCTGCGCAAGTCACGCAATGTCGTAGACATTGTTGCCGATATCGTTAGCCTGCCTTATCGTCTTGCTGTTGGCATCCTCATTGCCATCTCTCCTCCCCTCCAGCGTTTCTTCAAGTGACTGATCCCTCAGGGTTGTCGTTCGTGCTATTAAATTGGATCGAGTTGTAGTGTATTCTTTCAGAAGTAGTCCTAGTCTCTATGTAGTGGTATATTCGTACTGTCGCCCCGCACTGTGGGTCTATTGGCTCCGGCCTTTTCAGTTTACCGTGTCTAACCCACCAGACCGTACTTTTTCGGCCTGTACACTACTGCGTAATGTTGCTTTATTCCCGATTCCTGCTTCGTCCCTGTTACTGCCGCCCATATAAAAGAGGAGGTTGATCGGGGGCTGTTGTGTCGAAGCAACCCGGTATTGGTATTCTCGTAATGACTAATGCATGCACATATTCAAGTGCCCGTGGAGCTGTCACCGACCTGTGTGAAGTAACTTGGCATTTAAGACGTGGTGACACTTGATATCATAGGTTGCATTGATCACGTCGCGGGCAGTTTGTTTGTTGGCAAGGCATATCATATCTCGCGTTACCAGGCCCTTAGAATGCTGCATCGGCTGCTGATCAGAACAAGACAACAGTTTTACAAACCCCTACACCCAGTACTGTCGGACAAATGACCCCGTTCCTCGTAATTGTGGCGTGCACGAATATGGAAAGGAATGCGTCACCCAGCCATACAGAGTACAAGATCGATAAAGGACCGGGGCACAAGTCGAAGTACTGGGCAGGTCAAGATGAGTTGAGTTCCTAAAGTCCAGAGCGAATTCTGTTTACCGACATTTCCCCAAGGCACTTCCTGCTACAGGCAAGAGTCTAAGTCACAGATGGCAGGTCAGCCCCATTGCCTAGAAAAGTATCGGCTTGTATCCCATGGGAATGTGCAACACTGGCGGACCTGCCTCGTCGGCATGCTGCAGCAAGCGTACCTTTAAGAAAGACAAGGCATCCCCGAAAGGCTCAATGAGGGCCTAGCCCGCCCAGGGCCATGGAGTATCGGCAGGGCATTCTACAATGCCGGATAGGTGTAGGAGGTTGATATAGACAGATGACAGATACTGTAAGCGCTTGACAGCAGATGTGCAGGCTCTAATAACTTACTACTGTTTTTGGTAGGGGACAGTTGCCAGGGTGTACGTGTGTGGCTTGGATCGGATCTGTTGTTTGTTGTTGTTTGGAGGCCTCACTAGCCACGTGGAGCGTGTTTTGTAAGGCTGTTTGTGTTCGTCACGGTGACCCTGTTCCCATCCTCACCACCCATTCCAAGCCGCTCCTCTCCACTTGTTACATTGATTTGGACATGGCGCCACTCGAGACTTTTGGAAAGCATACCACCAAAGTGCGCGTTTGTCATATTGAAATAGTATTTTTTTTTTTGCCAACCGTACTGTACTGCCCTGTTGTCAGTCTCGTGCGTCGGACGACAACGTCTGGGTCCATGACAGAGCTCCAGGGGCTCCAAGGACTGCTACGCAATCTCACGAACTGAGCGCTCAGCCTAGCAACAAGCTCATAGTTACGAATTTACATTACGAGATTACGCCGAAGGACCTCACGGTATATTTTGCTATCCTCTCGCTTCATTCGCGTGTGATGACCTTTCGTGCCATATCGAGGCAATTTTTGGACAAATTGGCACGCTCGTGCGCGAGCCATTCATCAGGGTACGGAAATCCGACTACCATTACCTCGCGTTATTGTCGTAGAAGAAAAACCCTCAACCTTTTCGCTCCTCCGTTCCGGGATTCTTTTATGTTGACGCGCTTGCGTTTCTTCCCTTCCTCGTGTCGTCGTTCTGCATCTGCGTCCGAATGCTAGTACGATCGTAGCGGCCGCTCATCGGGCGTTGCCATCGTCACGTTCGAGACACCGGCAGAGGCAACGCGAGCGAAAAAGCAATTAGACGGGGTTTTGGCCAAAGGTGTGTGACTAACTTGTCGCTTTCTTTGGTTCTCAATTATAGGCCGTTTGAAGGCCAACCCATTTCAATCGGGTTTGACCAAGGGGCTCCGCGACGTGCTAGCGCACCTGCGCCCTCTCTTCTCAACCGAATTCAAAAGCCGCCACTTCTAAATCGGCTTGGTCAAGCACAAAGCAATGCCAAGGCTTCCTTGATGTGAGTCAGTTCCACAGCTTCACTTCATTCCTTGGCGAACGTCTCTTCGCAGCCAAAGCAAGAAGTTGGGTACGCTTCGCGGGAGAGCGCGAACGCGAGGGACTGGCCGAAGCCGCACCTCTGTCGCCCCTCCGAAAAGTGCTGCGGAACTCGACAGTGAAATAGATGCATTCATGGCTGTTGACGGTGGATCTGGTACACCTTCCGCCAAACCTGCAGAGAATGGGGACGTGGAGATGGCTTAATCACTCTACGCCCTTCCCTCTTACGCCAAGCGTACCTCACATGTGGACAAAGTCACGATTATCCTGAATACAGTGCTTCCTAGTTGTATATCTGTTTATGAAATCAAGTTTCACTTTACCTCCACTCTCGACGAGAGTATTGCTGGCCAAATCGAACATTACTGGTAAATCGTGACTAGTCATCGGTCCGTCCGAGTGGCACGTGCTGTCTACAGTGGTCTCCTTGAGTTCGTCAGACTACGAGCTGGCCAGCTTTTCTTAAATCAACTTGCAGGCAGACGTGCTCATTCTTGTCTCGGGAAAAGAGATCCAGAGGGAGTATGTCTTAATCGCAGACCAGATAAGCAGGTGGACACGCATGACCCAGGCTGCTTTGTCCCCTCGAAATTTTATAACGGAACGACTATGACTACCCTCACACATGGGACTAGCTTGTTGCAGACTTGTATGTACCAGGACATGCGTCAAGGGTTAGAACAAAAAAAATCGAGCCTGTGTCTGAGCAACCCTCTCAATCGATATCGTAGTAGCGTTTGCGCGGCATCATGATTCTCTCATGGCAATCCGATGAGACCAAGACAACAGGAGGCCCCACCACAGGACCATGGGTAGGACCCACAGATTACACGGCCCAGTACCCTTAATTGTTCCAGACACAACAGTCCATATAATCCACAGATTCTCATATTAAATATATTGGTACATCACCATTCATTCATGGAAAGTCAATAGTCCATATCTGAATTTCGTCCTGAGATAGCCGAGTGGTGAGCAACAGTCCGATACGAACTCTGTGCGGAGCCGAAGACTCGAGGAAGGTTAATTGTAGACACCAGAGGATGATAGTGCTTGATGCGGGATGGGGTAGCTTTTCTCAAATGAGTGGCCCACCTTGACGAAGAGCGTTCAGCCAAGCAAGTCATCTAGAAAATCCTCCATTTCAGTTCTCGGTGGTTTCGCGGGTAGGTGGGGATCTTGTGGTAGCGGAGGAGCCTCTTTCAAGAATTTCACTGGACACAAGGTATATGGGAAACATTAGCAACAGGTCTATACGTGCGAATAGAAAATCAGGCCAGAACCTTGTCGACGAGCGTGTTCCCTCGTTGCCGTTTTGCCCATTTGACGGGCGGCACCGGCTCGCAATCGCTCCTTCAAGTCTGAGTTACGCAGCATGTCAGCCACTCGAGGATTTCCAGAGCGACAGGTATGGTATTCACCGGACTGTGCTTGGGCGACATTCTTATCGTGCTGCATTTCCTCCAGGGAAGCGTCCCATTCGATCTGTCGTACTTTTCCCTTCCGGGATTGATGTTCGGCAAGAGAATTGGAAGTGATGTGGGCGAGCGAGTGATCAACATCATCGTCATCCCCCGTGCCTGAGATAAGGAGTGGATCAGGGAGATCCTCCATGCGTTGTCGCGCCAGAAACGCGCTCAAATCAACCTCGGGTTCCACGGTTGGTTGTCCTATTAATTAATTGGTATCGCTTTAAGAACGTTCCACAAGGTCGGGCGGAATGCGACTATTCGTACCATCAGGCCCGATCTCTGGCTCAGGTTCTTCATAACGGTCGGCGTTGGTGCCAAGGGTGCGCTTTGAATATCGCGCCTCAAGTTCCTTGATTTCTGTTTCATCAAGCTCTTCAGGCTGCTCGCCTTGGAGTAGGACTCTTTTGTGAAACTCGGCAGGACGTCCGCCTCCTCTATGTCCACGCCCGTGTGCACGTAAATATTTGCCGAATCCACCGCGACCACGGGCTCTTCCACGAGTGCTTGTAGTAGACGAGGACATGAGGATATGAGAAAGCCAAATAAGAGACAACAAGGACATGACCTGCTCTGCCCAATCCCATCCGAGTCGTCGTTTTCGACGACGTCCTGTGCTTTTCCCGCCTCTCTTACGTTCCCGAATTCTTCATATTTTCTCTTTCCTTTACCGTACTTATACTGTACCTACTATAACAGTGACCGACTCCTTCTGCCAATCCGCCAAGTTATGCATGCCGCCACTTATCACACTCAGCCGCCACCAGCTGCTCAGGGCCACGCCGACCCGCTCTATACCTCCGTCGGCCACCTGCTTTCTAAGGCCTGCTCTAATACATGCTCTACAGCTGCTCAGGCTTTCGCTCAACTTGTGCAGCCTACCGCGCGCTTCCAGCTGGCTCTCGATGCGCTCCTACCCATTCTCGACTCTCCACGATCTGAAGTCAGTGTCTCCTTCAGCCCTTGTCTCATCTACAAGGTATTTTTGGCTGATTTGTCATTCTTTATGCCCTTACCTGTTCTTCTCGCGGCCAAAGCTCCCGCAACGAATCCTTGTGGCATATATACTGTACTCCTTATACGCACCACATCCAATCGCTATTAATCCCTTCAAGTCTGTTCTATTCGATACTTTCACTAAAGAACGAAATGCCGCAGTTCAGTTAGCCGGAGAGGGAAAGACGAGCGATAACGAGCAGTTAGTCTGGGTCCTTTGGAAGGTTCTCAGAGGTGAGGGTGACCACGTGAGTGTGGATTTCAATATTCCATGACGGCTTGTCACGGTCCCGATATAGCTCGGGCCTTACCCCCCAAACACATTGGCAAGAGAGTCCCTTCCACCCAAATTAAGAGCAGGAAACTTGGTCCTGGACGAGGAGAAGGTATCTCTAGACTCGTGCGATTTTCTTATCCTTCTCTTCGTCGTCACGTATTCTCATACTGTACTCAGATTCTCGGGGGATACTTCATATCCCTCTACTTCTGCTCATCGAAAAGATCACAGCAAAGGGGAGGGACTGAAGTCAAGCAAGGATGTCACCGTCTCACCCGAAGAGGATGAGAAGACTCAGCTTCTCTCGCAGGGGCTGACCCTCCTCCTGGCGGCTCGTGAGCGGGTGCTCACACTTTCCGAGCAGCGTGTAGGCCCATTCTCGCTCCCATCTTACCTGTTCTAAATCGTTCGCGTAGTTCCTCAGTCCTCTGATTCCTCAATTGACATCGCCCTCTATGTTGGCCTCTCTTGACCTTCCGCCTATCGTCGCACACAACTCGACCATCGCCACTCCTCTATTGGTCTCTCTCCTTACTCTTCCACCGTCCGATGCGTCTGGCGCATACCTGGATGTTCTCGCACAACTTCCACCTACTCTACCGACGTTTGATGTCCTCGGTCGTCTTCTGCGCGACACAACGCCGGTGACGGACTCTATCACCGGCGGGAAGGTTACCGTTGCTGACGTTGTGCGCGTGGAAGTGCTTGGGCCCTTCATTCACCAGTGCATCCTGTGGATAGACCATGCCGAACGTGAAGAGCGAGAGGGGTTGATCAGCGACGACCGCTTTGCTAAGGCTGTGCAAAACGTGCCCGGTTTTTATTTATTGTCATATCACAGTGACTGACTTCCGCAATTTAGCTTTGCCGTTTCTATAATGCACTCCTCAAGCTTAGTGTCGTTGACGCTGCCTCTGACGCCGACTCGGCTGAGATCGCACATTTCGCGCTACGCAACTCGCGGTTTGAAGAAGCTAATGCACTTTACCGAGTCCTTGCTTCCGGCAAATTCTAATCTCACACACGCATGCTCCTATGCTACCTTATGAATAATGCCAATCGCTGGTGTGCGGCGGTTAAAAACACAGACTGCCATTATGTTTTGTCTATGAAGTTGTTATATGAACCTTTCTAGAGTCTCACATGTACGCCATCCCCTGCTACACCAGGAGATTATTAGGTCGACCGACATTCATTTTATTTTGAAGCTATCGCTAATCGCTGCACTATGGCATTTGGATGATATCTTCAAGTTGCTAGATCTTTATTTCAGGTCGGTTCTTTCTCTTTGTCGACACAGTACCCGCCAGCGAGCTTCACGACTCCAAGAAGATGCTGGCTCGCATTATCTTGAGTTACTCACGTCACTGTGTTGGTGACATTCAGCAACTTATTGAGCATCCTGGTGTGTGGGTGGACACACACCTTCAGTCGCCGGTCGCCGGTCACTGGCACATTGATACAAGTCAGGAGTTACTGCGCATTTGTGTGTTCTTGTGTTCAGGCGAGTATCTGCGAAACGTTTGTTCTTAGATGGTTTCCACCTGCAGGTTATTGGTTCCTCACTCAGGAATCGATTTCCGCCGGTCCCTAGGAGTCAAACTTACGATTTTCTTGCAAGTAAGCTTCTATTATAATAGTCGAGCCTCGGCTCATTTTTGTAGTGCTCGCAGTTCGTAGAGCATTTACACAATACGATATCGCCGATCTCCCAGTGGACCCTCTTACGACATAAGCCAGTGAATCCATTCCGGCCCACTAGTTGTCTGTATGATATCGTACCATTGGCCATCTACTCAATGGCCATGAATGAGGGAGCCCTTAACAGTGCCCAAGTTCACTGCAATGGCCATCATCAAAGTTGTCGTAATCGAAAAATCGACTGATCATCTGTAATACCGGCATGACCGGCCATCCCTCTGAATGTCGTAGTGCATCTGGGCGCTTTCGCGGGAGTACGTTTCCGGCCATCAATCAAGACACCCAATCGGCC
>QLOZ01013544.1:3045-13111 GCA_003314065.1 Lactarius sp. MG50
TATGGCTCAATGATGCAGGGGCTGGGGTCGTGCGTCGGCTTTTGCGGCGCTATCCCTTGCTGTCCGCTCCCTAACCCATTCAAGGAGGTTCGCCAAGGTCTGTCCCTAGATTCATCATCCTAACAAGATCATTCTTTGCTCATCCCCCCCACTCGTTCACGTTTATAGGCTCTGTGGGACTGGTCTCGCGCTTCGGCCGGTTCTACAAGGCTGTCGACCCAGGATTGGTCCAGGTCAATGTCTGTACAGAGTCGCTCCGCATCGTGGACGTCAAAATCCAGATTATCACCATCGGGCGACAGTCTGTCATCACTCGAGACAACGTCAACGTCGAAATGTACGTCCTTCCTTAACGCCGTCCGTGGGTTTTTTCTTTCGGTTGACCAGGCAACGCTCTCTTAGCGACTCTGTGATCTATTTCCAAATCGCGAACCCGTACCGGGCCGCGTTTGGCATCTCAGACCTGCGCCAGGCGCTCACGGAACGCGCGCAGACGACCCTCCGTCACGTCGTCGGCGCACGCGCGGTCCAGTCCGTCGTGACCGAGCGCGAGGCGATCGCGTTCGAGATTGCCGAGATCGTCGGCGACGTCGCGGACAAGTGGGGCGTGGCGATCGAGGGCATCCTCATCAAGGACATCATCTTCTCCGCCGACGTGTCCGCCTCGCTCTCGAGCGCCGCGCAGCAGAAGCGCATCGGAGAGAGCAAGGTCATCGCTGCGCGCGCGGAGGTCGACGCTGCCCGTCTCATGCGCCAGGCGGCCGACATCCTCGCGTCCCCCGCGGCCATGCAGATCCGCCAGCTCGAGGCTCTGCAGCAGATGTCGAAGAGCGCCGGAAGCAAGGTCATTTTCGTGCCCATGCAGCTACAAAGCGACGTCATTGGGCAGCTCGGCCAATCACAAGGCGGCCCATCCGCGATATGAAAGCGGTGAGGGTCTTGGTGCTATTGGACGTGCTGGGCTCTTATCCACGATGTCAGATATATAACTCCTGGAATGTTCAGCGGGAGCCGGCTTGGAAGAAGAGACGAGCGATTCGAGGAGCGCGTCTTCGGGATCTGAAGATTGCTCGTCGTCGTCGCCATAATCGACGAGCGCGCTGATGGGAGGCGTGCACGGGAGGTGGATCGGAGTTGCGGGCGCGGGCGCGGGCACGCGCTGCGTGGTGCCGCCGAGGCCCGTGCGCAGGGGAACGCCGGGAAAACGCCCAGAGCGGATGGGAACCCAGATGGCGAGTCAATTCTGGGTGGAGTTGCCTGCCCTGGCTGGGAAGCATTCCATCCCATTCTCAAAAATGGTGACACAGCTAAAGTCATGATTTACAAGTGCAAATGTGCAGTGTTCTTTAACATTGTAGCAAGGCTGGACCTTGCTGTGCACAACTGCCTCCAAATTATTGATGTTATCTCTGATGATCAAACAGTATGACTAGTTAATTTCTACAATGATGTGTGGGACCCATCAGCTCATCAGTCCCTCCTCCAGCTAGACCTACAGGAGCCACACATCTAGTGTTCTGCACGGGTGCAGGTAAAACTGTGGTTTTTAGGGCATGACATGGGTTTTGGCTTAAATTTTTTCCCATGGTCCCTGGAAGGTCAATTTTTGGACAAAATTCTTAGTTGAGGAGTGAAACTGATAGAGAATTGATTGAGCTATATCTCCACCAAATCTCAACCAATTTGGATGATTATTGGTGTGTCAGGAAGCAAAACATTGTGAAAAACCGTACGGGTTGAGAAACTGCACGATTTTCCACAGTGTTTTGCTTCCTGACACACCAATAATCATCCAAATTGGTTGAGATTTGGTGGAGATATAGCTCAATCAATTCTCTATCAGTTTCACTCCTCAACTAAGAATTTCGTCCAAAACTTGACCTTCCAGGGGCCGTGGGAAAACAAATCAGCAAAAACCCGTGTCATGCCCTAGTGGTTTTTACCACATGGGTTGCTGTGGTGTTGGTATGGTGTGTACCTGTGTAACACCATGCACACCCCACACCCATACCATACCACACCCACTCCACACTGCAACTGTACCTGTGCATATATGGCCAACACTGCACACCACACCCCTGCACCCCACACCCCACACCTGCATCATACCACACCTTGCACCTGTACCATACTAGTACCACACTCCACATCTGAAACCTACAGTGTTATTCATACCCACAGGTTTTATCACAAAAATTAGGAAGCATGCAAATCAAAATTATAATTGAGCTGTAGCTATGAGACAGGAAGAAATGAATGAGAGATAATTTAAAATCTCCCTGCCGCTGCTGCCACTGCTGTTGCCACCATGTCTGCATCACTGCTGCTGCTGCCGCTGCTGCTGCATCACTGCCATTGCCACTGTGTCTGCATCACTGCCATTGCCACCATGGCGCTGCATCACTGCAGTCGCTGCTGCTGCCGCTGTGGCTGCGTCACTGCCATCACCGCTGTGTCTGCATTGCTGCTGTTGCCACCGTGTCTGCATCACTGCAGCCGCCACTGCCACCACTGCTGTGGCTGCATTGCTGTGGTCACTGCCATGGCTGCATCTGTTACCGATTCTTTTCACCACTTACTATCATTCTCGACTCTACTGTACAATAGGCTGAGGGTTAGTGACTTGTGACGTGTACTATAACAGGCAGGAGAGTCTCACATGTATGAATACTTATATACGACTAAGGCAGCGCAGTATGAGACTCTAAGCTAGTTCTTTTGTACCAATACTAGCCAACAATTCCCTCCTCTTGCTTGTGAACCACCTGATCCTCAGGCGTATTGCTTGACATCGAACTTACCTTAGTCCGAAGACCTCACCTGTCTGTGTGAGACTAAACAATACGCGAGGCTACACGTAACATAAGAACTAGCTTCCACGACATCAAACTGGCGACACTCACCCCCGACCACGAAGAACTCCTCAATAAGCTTGAGGAGCAAGACCACCTTGACCACGTAGAAGTCTACCTGAACGCCAGAAGTACACCAAGAAACGTGCCATCGCACGTGTGTCCAAACAGTTAACATTGAACACGAATTCCTCGCCCACCAGTACTACCTGCTACACGAGAGGAGACTAGCTCTCACTGTGGGCATTTCCCAATGTAATCTAATTCAGTCGGCAAAATCCTGAAATCTGATTGGTCAGACTTCCAGAACTGAATTGGATCACATTGGGAAATGCCCACAGTGTCTATCCTTTGTCATACAACAAATCAATACAAGGATACATTCGAGACAAGCTGGAAGCCAGTAGTAGCGCACAAGATCCGATCAGCGGACAGTGACTAGACCTGAACTTCATTGAACTCCTACCCCATCAACTACCCCCGTTTGACGCCCTCGTGAACCCTCAAGGGTCCATCCCAAAGAATAGAATCCCAACCACTCGCTTTACGAACAAACGAATCGCCATCTTTGTTAAGAAGGGCACTAACCTCAAAGGGAATATCTTCGCTCATTGGAATGGGTACTACACCCTCTATGACGGAGAAGTCTACCCCTTGGTATACGCCAATGACACCTTCTACACGTTCGAGAAGGATTGGAACGCCCAGACCCACGAATACAAAGGAGGCAGAGCAATCGGCTTCCCACCTAGTGAAGCGGGATTAAACCCACATCTCGACCCCTTCATTGGCCAACAACTGACTCAGCAAGTTCTACAACCGATCATCGCAGAACTCGAAGAAGCTGCTCAAGAAACCATACACCTTTGAGAACCAGACACCGAAACGACCCAACCACCTTCTACTCACGACACAGACGACGACGACTTCGCACCCCCTATCATTAGAATGTCCACAACCCTTATCACCCCCACTCAATCAACCGTCCAGTCCACGTTTGCTAAGACCGCCCCCCCGCCTGGCGGTGGCGGTGGCGGTGGCAGTGGCAGTGGCGGTGGCGGTGGTGGTGGCAGTGGTGGTGGTGGTGGCCCCCCACCAGCAGGAGGAGGCGGCGGTGGAGGAGTGCCAGCACCGGGTGGTCAACCACCAGTGGTAGCAGGCCAGCCTCCCACTGCCGGCAACAGCAGACTTGAGGGCAAAGAACCACCGATCTTCGCTGGCGACAGACTGAAAGCCAACGAATTCATGCATGCCCTCAAATTATACCAGTACCTCAACGCAGCGGTGCCAGTCATAGCAGACCCATATCGCAAAGTCGCCCACGCCCTCATGTACATCCAAGGAGCAGCAGTCAACGAATGGAAACGATCCCAAGAGGATTGGATCATGGGTAATCCAGTACCCATGCCTCCACTTGCCAATGTATGGGATCAGTTCGAACAGACTTTCGTCCAAGATTGGATGGATACCAACCAGAAATATCGTGCAGCTGCTGAGCTGGACAAACTCAAAATGCAAGGGATGGAAATTGACCCCTACATTACTCACTTTGCCGAGTGGGCCCGGAAAGCCGAGTACCATGAGGACGACCCGGCTGTGCTCGAGAAGTTTAAAAGAGGATTGAACGTTAAAGTCCTCGAGAACTGCATGAACCACGATCAACCCATTAACTGGATCGACTGGAAGGCCACCTCACGCAAGCAGACGGCGATCCTCACAGCCCTTGAACCACATCGACAAGCCTTTTGGGCTCAAAAGAAAGCCAATAGACCATTCCCAACCCCCTATCAGAACTGAAACACCAGAGGACAGTTCAACACCAGACGAGAAAGCCGACAACCAGACCCCAACGCAATGCAGGTCGATAGCGCCCGAAAGGCCACCACGGAGGCGGACAAGGAGTGCTGCCGACGGGAAGGCCGATGCTATTTCTGCCAAGCGCAGGGGCACTTGTCGAGGGACTGCCCAGAAAAGAAGAAGATGAACTACCAGTCGACCCCCACCACAACCTCTAGGAGGGCGCAAATGCAAATGATAGACGGAGCTGGAGAAAGCGAGCAGACGACGCCCCTCTCTCCCTTCATCGTACTCGAATACATGAAGGGACTGACAGCAGAAGAACATCAGGAGATGGTGAAGCAATGGGGAGAGATGTGCAGCGAAGGAGAGGGTTTTGGTCAAGCTTGAGCAAGACAGCCTTTGCTTGAGCTATGTTTCAACACGATGTATTCTTACCCCATATCAATTCTATGTGAATCGCTATTACTTTCCACACTGCGTTGACTAAGGCCGACCTACTCGCATTCCTAGACTGCGGCACCACTGAATGCTTTGTGAGTAACGAGTTCGTCAAGAAACACAAACTCAGTACCAAACTACTCCATATCCCGAAACTCCTCCGAAATGCAGATGGCTCGGCGAACTCCGGGGGGAACATCACGCACTACACCGACTTGGAGGTGTTGACAGGAGATGAACCACACGTTCTCCGATTCTACATCACCAACATGGACGGCGACCACATCATCCTAGGCTACCCGTGGTTCATAGCGGCGAACCCATTGCCAAATTGGAAGGAAGCCACCCTACCAACGAGTGTGACTCTCCGAACTATAGGAGTAGCATCGACAACTCCAGTTACCAAAGTAAATGTCGCTGGGATGAAAGGGATCACAGTACAAAACTGACCATTCCTTGGCAAAGGTGAGGAAGTGATCCTCAGATTCGCCAAGAACACCACAGCACAACAACTTGCCCAAGAGGCCCACGCAGACAAAAAACAAACTTGGGACCAGATAGTCCCGAAAGCCTACCACCACCATGCTCGCCTTTTCAGTGACATAGAATCGGAGCGATTCCCAGATTCACGAGTCTGGGACCATGCGATCAAACTGAAAGAAGGAGCACCAGAAACTATGGATTGTAAGATCTATCTGTTGACTCTGATGGAGGACAAAGCCCAAGAAGAATTCATTGCCACCAACACGCGACTAGGGAGGATCAGAAGATCCCAATCCAAATACGCCTCGCCGTTCTTTTTCATCCTGAAGAAAGACGGGACCCCACGCCCCATTCAAGACTACCAAAAACTTAATCAGTGGACTGTGAGGGACACCGCGCCATTACCACTCATCTGAGAACTCATGGACCAACTCACACGAGTCAACAGGGGACAGTCGGCCCTATTCACGAAGTTAGACATAAGGTGGGGATACAACAACATACGTATCCGAGAAGGCAACCAATGGAAGGCAGCGTTCAAAACCAACTGAGGGTTATTCGAACCATTAGTCATGTTCTTCGGACTGACAAACGCCCCGGCTACCTTCCAGGCCATGATGAATCATATATTCCACGAACTGGTCGACGAAGGATACGTCACTGTGTATATGGATGACATCCTCATACACACCCCAGATGACATCGCCCTCCACCAACGAGTAGTCAACGACATTCTCCAAGTACTGGCGGACAATGATCTATTCCTTAAACCGCAGAAGTGCACCTTCGAAGTGTGGGAAGTAGAGTACCTGGGAGTGGTCATCACCCGAGACGCGATTGCGATGGACCCGGTCAAAGTCGCCAGGATAAGAGCGTGGAGGCGTCCCCACACCCTTAAAGAATTACGTGCATTCATAGGATTTCTAAATTTCTACCGCATGTACATCAAGGGGTTCAGCACTCTCGCAGGACCACTCAACGAACTTATAGCCCATTGTGCTCAAGGAGGACAATTCGAATGGACGGAAACCCAACAGACGGCCTTTGACACCCTAATTCAGGCAGTAACCACCACACTAGTACTCCAACACCCACAATTTGACCAACCTTTCGTAGTGGATACCGATGCCTCCAGTTATGCCATTGGTGCAGCCCTACAACAAAAAGATGAACAGGGAAAATTACACCCAGTAGCATTCCTGTCAAAAACATTAGATGCCACCCAGAGGAACTGGGACATCTACGACAAGGAGCTCTTCGCTGTCGTAGAGGCCCTTGCTATGTGGAGGCAATATCTAGCAGGAAGCCCACATGAAACCATCGTACACACAGACCATCACAATCTCGTCTACTTTTGGAGGTCTCAAGACCTCAACCGACGACAATCCAGATGGATGCAGAAACTCGCCGACTACAACTTTAAGATTGTGCACGTACCTGGGAAGTGACACATCCCAGCAGACTTCCTGTCTCGACCCCCAGGTGTTGACCAGGGGAGAGAAGATAACAAAGGGGTTATCCTGTTACCGGACTGCTGGTTTGCAAAACTAGTATTCCCAGTGGATTTGGAAGAGAAATGACAAGTACTCCAACGCTACCATGATCACCCACTTGCCGGGCATCCCGGCATCGTAAACACCCAATTTCTCCTCAGTCAAGCGTATGAAGGCAACGACTGGAAGAAATTCACGGCAGACTATGTCAGAGGGTGCGCCACTTGCCAGGAAACTAAACCACGCACCCACCACCGAAAGGCACCACTCCAACTCATACCAGTAGAACCACACCAAGGACCGTTCCAGTCCGTATTGATGGACCTGATCACAGACCTACCGCTATCGCATGGTTTCAACGCCATCCTTACAATTGTCGATCAAGGTTGTTCCAAAGCGGCGAAATTCATACCCTGCACTACTGCCATTACCGGAGAAGGAGTAGCAAACCTCTATTTCTGTCACCTAGTCCCTTGGTTCGGGATACCATGGAAGATCATATCAGACAGAGACCCCCGATTCGTGTCCCATTTCACCACAGAACTCTGCCGACTACTCCACATACAGCAGAACGTCAGTACCGCGTTTCACCCCCGTACGGACGGACAGAGCGAACGAGCCAACCAATGGGTAGAGCAATACCTAAAGTTGTGGGTTGCAGATGACCCCAACGATTGGGTGCAATACCTTACGCTCGCCGAGTACGTCCATAACTCCTGGCCACATGACCGCACGGGCCAGACTGCCCATAAACTCCTCTTCGGCACATCGCCTCACTTACCATCGTCGTGGGATGAATCAGACGTTCCACAAGTCGAGGAACATCTGGAACAACTCAAGGCAGCTTGAGACTGCGCCACGAGAGCTTTTAAACGTGCCACCGACGTCACTGTCCTGATGGAGTTTGAAGAAGGGGACCAAGTCTGGCTAGAAGGGTGTAATCTCAAAACCCACACCACAACTAAGTTTGTGCCCAGACGATACGGACTGTTCCAGATCGTGAAGAAGTTATCCCCCATCACTTACAAACTCTGCCTGCCACTGTCCATGCGCATTCACCCCGTGTTTCATGTCGACCTCCTCACCCGCTTCCGAGAAACTGAGGCGCATGGCCATAATTACCCACAGCCCGCTCCAGACCTCATTGATGGCGAACCAGAATGGGAAATCGATCGTATCACGCAATCGCGATTCCACGGTCGCAACCAGGAATTGCAATATTGCGTTTGATGGAAAGGTTTCCCTCCATCAGAAGATTCCTGGGTTGCGCCACATGACCTCCATGCACCCGATGTTAAGGCTCAGCCGGGCCTTGAGTCTGGATGAGACTTCGAGTTTCAAGTGACGCTGACTAAGCTCGTACTGGATTGGAGTCCGAGTCGACTTGGTTACGCTTGCACGAAGTTTGAAGGAGAAGAGATGGGACTTAGATAAGATCGAGAGATCCCAAGTCACACTAAGGAAAAGGAGGAGGTGAATAGCTGTATTGGATAGAGATCAAGTCGAAGCTTGGGCTTTGACTACCAAGCTTGACCGCTATTTAACTAGTCCGTTCTCGTAAGCAAAAAGTGTCATGAGACCCACCTTTGTCAGCAAGATGAAGTGGGTCAGTAACGTGGGTAAGGTAGTACAGTAATCGCGCAGTCCTTAGAGCCATGGGGAAGTGGGGAGTGTGGAGTCCGATGTGACCCATCGTCACGTCACATCACGCCCCCACCCATTCTGGCAGTGCCTCCGGGTAGGAAGGGGCGCGTCTTGTGACGCAAGCAATGGGGGATGGAACGTAAGTAAAATGTGACTGAAAATTTGACTCCCCTGGCCCAATGGCCGATGTGTGACACCACCCCTCTCCTTAGGCGCGCTGTCCCACACGCGCCATCTGCTCCGCCCAGTCCCGGTGGGCCGGGACCCAATCCTCCATTCGGGCCATCACCGCCCACCGTGCTACCGTTGTCGCCGTACTGTTCATCAGAGTCCCAAAAGGACTCACGGTTGTTTGTATAATGAGGACCGGCGCGTCCTCCTTCGCTGAGCAGGGTGGGGGTTCGCTCACCGCCTTTGGTTGTCCCCGCAGTAGCCTGCTGGCTCCACGGGTCATCCCACTCCAACGCGGCCAAGGCGTCGGCGCTGCCAGCGTGCTCGCTGGCAATGGAGGGGACCGCGGGGAAGGCGCGGTTGTACTCTTCGTAACTGGGGATGGCGTAGATGGCCCCGACACTGTTGAGGCCTCGGGTCGCGGCTTTGTCGACATATAGGCGGAGGGCCTCAGCCCGGACTGCCTCCGTCGCATAGGGGTTGTCGTCGTCGTGCCAGACTTGGAGGCTTTGCACCGTGCCATCGAGAACGGTGTGGATGGTTTCGATGGGAGAGGCAATGAAGAGTTGGAGGGCGCGGTTCGACATAGGCCTACTTCCACTGCCCCGGTCTCCTTAAGTACTATCGCCCTGATGGCCGTGGGATTTCACTCGTGAAATTCCTTCACAAGGTCTGGAGCGTGAAGGTTGCCTACAGGCTCCCACGTGTCGTCGGCGGTGGAGTACCCTTTCCAACGAACCCTGTATTGAAGCTCCTTTTTGCGGCCTTGTCTCCTTGAAGCGGTAATTTCCTCGACCTCGTACTGTTCCTCACCCTCAATCAGCTCTGGTGGTGGCTGTGGGAAATTGCGCCCATGTTCCTCCATCTCCTTATATGGTGAAAGTAGAGAGGCGTGGAAGGTGTCGAAGATCTTCCATTGCGATGGGAGCGCTAATCGATAGACCACGGGTGATACGACCTTGGTGATCGTGAACGGACCGTGCCTTCTTGTGGCCAATTTGGCCGTCGGATGGTACAGTTTGAGGTTAGTCCCTTCAAGCCACACCCTGTCCCCTACCTCATGGGGCTTGAAGGGTCATCCCTTCCCTTTCCTTCCGTCCCGCAGCAACACCAGGCGCTGGGCATAGTGATCAGCACGGGTAGCCCGCGGCTACTTCCGAGTCTACCCGGGCCCGTACCCGGACA
>QLOZ01013546.1:0-14420 GCA_003314065.1 Lactarius sp. MG50
TGGAGAGGTCATTGATCAAGTCGTTGAATACATACGAGAAGCCATTCCAAGGTGTCCTCCAGGATCCCACACAGCTTCCAGTGCCCTAGCCCAAATTCTCGCCGCTCGCTCCGTCATGAATTCTTCGATTAGGGATTCTCAGGAAGCAATAGCCTTATTCGACAAAATTGCCGCTTCCCAACTCTTGGGAGACAAGACGAATCCATCTCGGAGTGGTACGCTTTACTGGGCAGCAATGGTCGCCCACGGCCAATTTGCTTTTTATCCAAATCTGGAAATTCTCGAGGAAGCCATGACTCGCATTCGCACTGCGCTTGCCGATTCTTACCTAGAAGACGATCCTGGACTTATTCAGAATCTAGAAGAGCTCACGAAGGCGCGTGCAGAGTACTTTCATCTCACGGAACACCCCCAGATCGTGAGTTCCGGCCCTGCACAAGAGGCCGCCTCCTCATCACTCCAACATATGAGCACACCAGACGAAGGTTGGATCAGATGGGATGCCACCCTGGATGTCCGGAAGGCTTGTTCCATGATGACAATTGAGCGTCAAATTCAGCTCCTACAGGACCTTATCTCCAGTGCCCTTCCGGGGACAGCTGATCACGGGACATACCTCCAAGCCCTCGCAGATTGGTATGGGGCCAAGTTTGAGCGTACAGATGACACGACATATTTAGAAAAGAGCATCGAGTGGCGCCAAATAGCGCTTGTCTCAACTCCTAGTGATGTGCTGGCTTGTATTCGTCTCAACGAATTGGCTTTAGATCTTCGTCGGGCCTACCATCGCAATCATAATGTTTCCTTTCTCGAGGAGTCAATTTCTTTATCGCGCCATGTCCTCAAATTGCCGGGTACACAAGCCTGGAACCACACCTTTGGCCTTCAATTGTTTCGTCAAGGTCTACTTGATCGCTTTCTGCTGCTTCGTCACGAAAAGGACTTGGACGAAGCAGTCCTTCTGTTCCAAATGCCCGTTGACGACAAATGTACAATCCCTCCCGAAAAACTACGAGATGCATGCTCCTGGGTAGCTATTGCGCGACAGTTCAGCCACCCTTCTGTCTCGACTGCGTATGAGACTGCCATGTCATGGATGCAAACCTCTCTCGTTTTCGCACCTACCCTCCATACACAGCATGCTCATCTCCTCGCTGTCGAGGAAGCAAACAAGATCCCGTTGGAGTATGCCTCTCATCAAGTCGAAAAAGGTCGCCTGGAGGAGGCAATCCAGACTCTCGAACGGGGGCGGGCACTACTCTGGTCAGAAATGCGTGGTCTCCGCACCTCAATCGACCAACTTTCTAGCGCTCACCCCGCCCTAGCGACCAAGCTCACGATCATAAACCAAGACCTCGAGACTTTGATGATGTCTATTCCACCAGGTTCGACGGAAGCTATAGACGAAGACGGTGCCCCGGGCGAGGCAGGGACGGACGCATTTAGTAATTTTTTGAAGAAGCAACGAACGCTCTTGAATGAGCGTGATGCGCTTACTTCTCAAATCCAAGGATTACCCAGCTTTGAGGATTTCTTGAAGATGCCATCATTCGAGATGCTTCGTGCCGCCGCATCACGAGGTCCGGTCATTATAATCAATCATTGCTCATTACGCTCCGATATCATCCTCGTATTGCACGACTCTCCTCCTTCATTAATCCCTACCGCCGAGGATTTCTATCACAGAGCGAATGAATTGGCAGATCGGCTATCGGACACACGAAAGGAACATGTTCTCGAATCGATGCAATATAAACGTGCTTTACGATATGTACTCGAAGAGCTTTATGAACTCGTTGGACAACCGGTCATAGACAAGCTCCACGAGTTGAATATACCTGAACAATCACGAATTTGGTGGTGTCCGACGTCAGTTTTCTGCTCTCTCCCTCTTCATGCGATGGGTCCAATTCCGTCGAAGGTCAAGGTCAAAAGGTACTTCTCGGACGTATACATATCCTCATATACTCCAACACTATCTGCACTCATCAAGTCTCGCGAACCCAGCGTACAGACATTGGATCCACCCTCATTGCTGGTTATCGCGCCACCCGACTCATTTCTCGTTGGGGTGGGAGAAGAGATTGATGTCATTAGACGCACTTTAGGAAGTTCGATCGATATTGGAGTTTTAGATGCAACACCGAAAATCACGACAGAAACCCTTCGGCATCATCGCCTTGCTCACTTCACATGCCATGGGATCTTAGAAGAAGGAAAACCATTCGAGGCTTCGTTCATACTTCACGGTGGCAATCGTCTTACGCTACTCGACATCGTGCGCTCCCGACTTCCCACTGCGGAATTTGCATTCCTCTCTGCTTGCCACACTGCAGAGCTGACGGATGGGAGTATTGCTGATGAAGCACTGCATCTTACTGCAGCGATGCAGCACTGTGGATTCCGAAGCGTTGTTGGGACAATGTGGGCGATGGCAGATACAGATGGACGAGACCTGGCTGAACATTTCTACTCGTCGATGTTTTCTGGTGGGGATCAAAGTACTCCTTACTATGAACGGTCAGCCGAAGCTCTTCGGGATGCAGTTCAGAAGCTGAGGCGAGAGAAACGAGTGAGTATGGAACGCTGGGTGAACTTTGTACATTATGGGGCATAATTGTGGATTGATTCCCCCACCTTTCCTGGCGCCGCTGTGAGTAAGGGTTTCTTTGCACACAAGTCGCGTCATTAATCCTTATGTCAGGTTTGGATGAGACAGTGCGAAGCGGGAGTACTTTGTCAGCTTTACAAAAGACGGTGCTTCGTTGGTGACAGAGTATCTGGGGTGTTATTTTTTGGCTTCTCTCGAGACTCCCGTGTGTGAGCCATGTAGATGACGGAACGATACGCAGCCTAAAAATGATTCAATCCTTATAAACTACACACCCATTCATTTTCAAGTTCATACTCGGGGAGGTTCGGTCATCTCCCAGACGCGTCACTCCACTTCGCATCCGATGAAGAGCACTCGGCACCATACCAACTACGTACGTACCTAACAAGCACTTCTCCCATATTCGCAACGTCGCGGATAAGAGTACCCGGAGGGCTGCTCCGAGTTTTTCTGATGGTTTGGAGAGTGTGTTGACAGAGATCACGTAGAGGTGGCGAAGGTACTGTACGGACAACTTAACAACCGGAGGGCGCAATGGTCTTAACAGCACGTTGCAGCTTGTGAGTGCCATTACTCCTTCATCGGATCAGACGACGCGAAACCCGCACTCAGAGTAACCAGCGATGTCAGGGCCCGCACAGCGTCGGCCTCGCGGGGTGTGCCTATCCCGGCCGTGCCGACAGAGTGGACCAGTGCGTGCGCGCGCATACGCACTACGGTTGTCATCCTCAACACGACAACCCCCCTTCCCCCACATGCATATGCGCGCGCGCGAAAACCTACGACATTCCTTCAAGTTATTGATGTACGTATGGACACAACGTCGTATAGGTCGGAGGAAGGAGTCAGGGTCGATGAGGGAGGGCACGAAAGGATCTGCCGATGCTAAATGTGTCACAGAGCCGTCGGGGCCACCCCGGCAAAGACAGTTGGGTTAGGGGAAACGGAAGTCGTAAACCTGTTGTCAGTCACACTTTCAAGAGGCTGTTCGAACATCCCACAGGAAGAAGCCCCCAGTGCGCAGTCCACCTACCCGCGGACGGGACCAGCTTCTGAACGATGACAGGGGGCACGACGCAGAAACGGTCCAGACATTTGCATGTGCATGGGCCACACAAAATGGCCACGGAGCGTCGCTCTCCACTCCCTCAAATCATCAAGTTCCGCAGCGAATGGTGTTGCACTCTGTATGACATCATGGTGATCTCCCCGATGGTGAACGTGTTTGCAAGGTTCCGGCGAGCTATGAAGCTCAGGTCCACGTCCGGGAGACTGGTCAGCGGTTTGATGCCAAGAGTCGACCCGGGAGCGCTCAACACGGCCCCACACCACGAGATACAGTAAGGAGCTGAAATAGTTTGATTAACCCGCACATATGATGACCTTCTTAGCGGCATGCACTGTGAACTGAAGAAGAGACCCACAGGTATCGGGCCCTAACCTGGTTCCACTGGACTGAAGGAAAGTGCCCGTTCTTGGACAGCATACTCGTAGACGAAGGCCCTCAAGTCGGTCCATGTTGTGTTCTTAAATTCCGAACCTTCTATAGAGATATTCCTTCAATCAACACCCCTGCGGTAGCATATCGCCATTGGAGGGGTGTGCCCCGCCGACCAGGAGTTGGTTCAGAGTAAAGACGCCTTGTTCTCCCGTTACGTCAGCCCTGTATGTACTGTACAGTACATCCTGATCCATGTTATCCTTATCTGTCTCCTGTGCCATCTCCCCTATTCCACCATGCATACGTGGCAGTATGGCATAACTTCTGCACAGAATCAGGGCCCATCTATACCAAGGAATGGAGGCCGTGGTTGGCTCAGGCGAGTTGCGGAAGGTGTGTCATCGACTCGGACTTGGCCAGACATTTATGAAGTCATGGAAGTGGCAGAGCGCTTGGAGGTGCGAAAGCAGGTTGAGTAGATAAGGCTTACAATATGTGATGTTTGCCGAGTAACGACGACCCCATTTTCGGCTGGTACTATTGTAGCCACTCGGCCTAGAACATCGCATATCAGGATCAATACAGCAACATGCCAACGAACGTCCCGGAGGAACCCTTGTCATATTCGATGTGATATTGCTAATACATGAGCTCTGTATTAATGATGAGTTCGTGAGGGTATAGGAAAACCGGGGAGAAGGTCGCTTGAAGCGTCCTAGAACGATAAAGTTTCAAAGTTGCCGGCCCGTAGTGTGTGCTGATACTTGCGACGCCTTCAAGACAGGATACTAGTACTCGCCACTTCCGTCGCGTCGACCGCGAGTCCATGCGACCACAGTTCCAGTCTTTCACTCCTGTATCCGCCATCATTCAGTACTGACCACTGGCAAAGAATTGGACGACCTCGGCGATGGGAAGGTCACACGCCGGGCCATGGGTAAGAGGCCCGGGGGGATAGAGCAGGGACTACAAGAGAATCGGGTTTGAGTGGTACCGGTTGTGATATTAGCTTTGAGATGGAATTGGATAAAAGAAAACGAAAGAGATGAGTCAAACGGGGCAGAGGTAATACCGTCGTCTCATAACCACCACAGTAGGATGAGCCGATGGCGTTGAATAGAACCTAACAAAACTCCAAACGGCAGCCTGCCTGTTGCGCTGCCATCCTGTAGCGATGGCGCGTGTCGGAAGGTAAATGCGGGTGACCTGGTGGCCGCGGCCACCGAGCCTTGATGATGGCCGATGGCCGAGTGCTATGGCCGAAAATCGGAATCTGGATCTAGCAATGCCACCACAACAGCTAGTGCTGGAAGTTTGTGTGGATTCTGTTCAGTCTGCCGTCAGGTTCGCCCTACAGCCTGAGCTCGCCATTTCGGACGCTCGGACGCTCTCGATAACGTTCACTCTCTCAGTGCTGCGCACGGCGGGGCAAACAGGCTCGAGGTATGCGGTAATCTCGCCATTGGAGGAGGCACAACGCCCTCCCTTGGCCTCGTCCAAGCAATTCGGAAAGCTGTCCCTCATCTACCAATCATGGTAGGCCACTCTCCCTAGCTGACACAGGCTCCATCATCTGAGCATTGCGATTTGCCGCTTTCTCTACTCTATCAATCGAAAGGTCATGATCCGGCCACGCGCCGGCGACTTCTTCTACTCGAACGAAGAGCTAGAGGTAATGCTCGAAGACATCGAACTCTTCAAGAGTATTGGCATCGCAGGTGTCGTATTTGGTGTCCTTAATCCGGAGGGGACTGTGGATGTCCCTCGCACTCGGATGTACGTCGTGGTATTACATTTACCATACACGCCCTTTTAGACAGTGATAGACTTGTGGGGGCTGCTCTTCCCATGCAAGGTAGCTAAGTTTCCCAAAGTACCATACGGATCAGTACCGAGAGCTGTCACAGTCTGTTTTCACAGAGCCTTTGACATGACATCTTCTGCAATCGAAGGTGTGTCGAAATCTGTTGAGGTATCAGAATCTGTGTATCGACGACAGCTTGCGCTTCCATAGCGTTCGGCCAGATATGCACTATACCGGGTGTGACACGGATCCTAACCAGGTGGGTTTCCTTTCTGCCATTTCAGTGATTTCTGTTCACGACGCCATCCCGTATAGTGGGCAAAGCGTATCGGCCCCGGCAGGTTTACCCGTCCTCCGAGAGTTGCTCCAACGGGTGCAGAGAACAGGAGGGCCAACTATTCTTCCAGGAGCAGGCATCAATCCCGGAACTATTGGCCATGTCTTGGACCATTTACTACCATATGGGTTGAAGGAAATTCATCTGAGCGGTGGAAGGTGGGTTGATGGTGGGATGGTTCACCGACCTGATGGTATGGGGATGGGGACAAGTGCCGAAGGCCAGTGGGGCGTCTGGCAGACGGACGGCAACGCGATCCGCGAGGTGAGGAGGATTGTAGATGATTCGGCGAGTTCGGCGGGTGTGTTCGGCGGTGGGTCTGCATGTTGATATTCGTTAGATATCTTTCATCGTTTATCTGCCCCGGAGCTCGTAATTGTCATACCGAAGATGTGTTTTCATTTTCAACCTGCATCGCGTAACAATCGGGGTCATAATCTGTCAAGGACATAAGTGCTAACCATTTTAAATTTGTGATGAGAGACTTCTAGAATTCCAGCAATTTTGTCCTTCCTGGTCATCGTGGGTAGCCGTGACCTTTTAAGCAAACCCATTGACGTTCATCGCCCTCACTTCAAGTTGCCATCTCATCATTCTCATGTCCTCCAACCACTCGCCAAAGCGGCCTGCCATTTGGTGGGAGAATACCATCTTTTTTTGCGGTACACACCTCGCTGCGGCCTATGGTGTCTACCATCGTCCTCCAGCTACCGTGCCCAAGGTCATTCTCATCGCAACCGTTGTGCTCTGGCAGCTCGCATCGTTGGGGTATGCATATACGTGCTATCTCAAGCGACCCGATATTCCGTATCTAATCGAGCATCGTGATGTAGCGTTACCATTGGATACCACCGCCTATATTCTCATCGGACTTTCAGTGCGTCACTTGGCGTACGTATCGTCCTCGCCGTAATCGGGGCTAGCGCGTTTCAGGGTTCAATAAAGGTAGTGAACATACCCGTCCTGTTTGTGTGAAATGTTGACGAGTTCCTTATCAGTGGTGGTATGTAAATGTCCCTAGAGTCATAACACACTTGAAGAATACAGAGCAATAACGCTCTCTACCACAGGTGTCTCAGACACCGACTTCACCATGTGCGCCGAGATACCCGTACAACTCCGCATTACTTGATGGTCTCCTTTGATCTAGAGGTTCACCGATGACGAAGAGAATGATCCGTACGTGCCCTTGACCACCCCGATAGTTACCAGGTTCAATGCCCGAGTTCCCCATAGGTACTGCGCGACCCGTGGCCTCCTGTTCAGTCACGTCGGATGGATCTTCTTCAAGCCCAAGTACGCGAAACTCCACTTGATTGAGCGCGAGGACCTTGAAGAGGACCCAGGTTCGTTGACGCGTCGCGGTCGCGGTTCTTGTTGGTAGGTCAGCTGACCGCGACCTATGCCTAGTCGTCCGCTTGCAGCATCGATACTTTGGTGGGTGAAGCCAGATATACCAAAGCCACGTTGACTCTAGCGTCCAATGGGCAGTTCCAATCGCAATTGCAGTTGGCATAGTTTTACCCACCATGTTGGGCGCTGCGTACGGTGATACAGCAGGAGGGTTAATCTATGCGGCCCTCGTTGGGCGACTCCTCAGTGCGTATTGACGTTTGCATCGGAGCGCGTGATGGAAGTGACATTGTTGGGGATAGTTTGGCATTGTACATTCCTCATCAACTCGTGGGCTTTTGTGCTACCTACCGCACACTCAACGCTGAAATTCATCTACTATACTAGACTTGCTCACTGGGACGGCCTGCAACCATACTCGGACGAAAATACGTCACGCACTAACTTCGTATGTCGTCGTTGTCGCGCCTAGTTGGATGCTTCTAACGTATGTGTAGCTCCTCGCACTTTTCACTGCTGGGGAGGGCAACCACAACTTTGTACGTATCCCCCACCGTTGCCACATCGGAAAACCTGAGCTGATCGTTTCTTAGCATGTACGTCAGGCAGAGCCAACGCATCCTCATTATTCAATCGAGCCATGGCGCAGCACGCATTTCCACACGATTACCGCTCTGGTCCTGCAAAGACTGATTGGGACCCTTCAAAGTGGGTTATCCTCGCACTCGCAAAGCTTGGCGTTGCGTGGGGACTGCGCCGGGCTAGCGCAGAGGACATTGCAGCAGCACGTGCGTATATGCTAGCGCATGGGCATGACCACGAGAGAGCAGCTGAGAAGGAGGAGTGGACGGGGCCGACGTGGGCCGAAACGGAGCTGGAGGCGTATGTGAAAGGAAACGGTGCATGCGTCCTGTTGATAGACGGATACGCTGTTGACGTGACAGAATATGTCGATGCACACGTGCGCTTTCTCTCTTCTTTTCTTGAGTCTGGAATTTGCTCACTGATATGCACTGGCAGCCCGGTGGTGCGAGGCTCCTACGTGGCTATGCTTTCCCTATCAATCCTGGCGGGGGGAATAACAGGTGGAAGGAGGCTGGCCGGGCATTCAACGGAGGTGTGAACAAGCATTCTCAGGGGGCAAGGCGGCGCATGAAGCAGCTTCGTGTTGCGAGGGTACTATGAGTTGTTTTGGCTTACGTAAAAAGGGTACTATAACCAGCACGTGTGTCAAGATGATTTTAAATTGGAAATAGGATCAGGATCAGAGAAGGTATTCGGACCGCCAGCCCGAAAGACAGTATTTGCGACTTGCAAGTCGCACTGCAATCGCATCCCATGGAGGCAGGTCCTGGACTCGGAGCAGACTACGATTCGGAAGGTTTCAAAGTTCCTAGTACCATCCCACAGGATCTCCTTCTGATTCAGGACCTGGTCAGTCCAATAATTGCCCCCTCAAACCCGGTTACACCACTGGCCGCAGATGATTCTGTGGATAGTTCCGGGGAGAGCATTGACAGTGCGGACGAGGCTGAAGCCATTCTAGTCCCCACGCGTAAAAATTCAGGGAGGTTCGCATCGTATTTCAATAATGCATTCCTGTTACTAACTGTCCGCCAGGGAAGGTATCTCCAGTTCTTCCTCAGAGTCGTCCTCGTCAGAATCGTCCTCTTCTTCGGACTCGGACTCGGAGAGTGAGCGTGAGAGAGAGGGATTGGAAAAGCCTGTACGGCCCAAAACTGTGGACGAAGATGACGAGGACGGCGAAGAAGGCGGTACAGTCGCGACGACACTACCGCTCCGCACAAAAAATGAGCTATCGGAGTCAGACATCCTGGTCCCCCCTATAGCCCAAGTCGGGCCGGACGAGCAGCTCGAAAAAGTTGGCGAGATCATGAACATTGTGAATAATGTTGTGATTATAAAAGGCGACGCGTCAACGACGCACCGCACCTCGGCGCGCGCGCTTGACTCGGAAACTCTCCTAGTGTACGAGGATCGGAAAGTCTTGGGCTACGTGAGCACAATTCGTTTCAACTCCTGCTGACTCCCGACTTTCCATCCAGATACACGAGACGTTCGGGCCAACGTACCAGCCTATGTACCAGGTCAAGTTCAACACGTCATTCCCATTAGATTTGAACGAAGCGCGGGTATCGCGACCTATATTTCATGTCCCGGCGCGCAGCAAGTATGTTTTCGTCGCGGAGCTTGGCAAGCTGCGCGGCAGTGACGCCAGCAACGTGCACGATGAGGAACCCGCAGAGTACGAACTCGAATTTTCGGATGACGAGGCGGAGGCAGCACACAAAGCGAAACTCCGGGGAAGGTCCGTATCTGGTTCGTCCTCCCCGCTTGCAAGAGTTTGACGCGCGTATTTCGTGTGGCACAGGCGGCACGGCTCGCGTGAACCAACCGTCCCTGCATCTCCAGCCCATATGCGTGACCAAGACGTGGATGCCTCCTACGGCTGGAACCCATATGCGGAGCACGGCGTTTACGACATGGATTTGGATTATCGCGCGGGCCCGTCGCGTCCAACGCCCCAGCCATACGACGATCCTTACTCTGATGCTTACAACCAACCTGAGCAGAGTCCAAGCACGGCGACGTCCGTGCCTACCCCACCGCCAAGACCTGGGCGAGGAGGGCGAGGAGGTGCAGGCCGAAGCGATTATGGACACGTACAAGGCCGCGGTAGCCAGCGACCGCATCACCATCGTGAACGTGGGCGAGGGCGAGGGCGTGGTCGTGGTCGTGGTCGGGGACGCGGTGGGGCGCACGGGCAAGAAGGCCATCCACAACATGGGACGGAAGACCGTGGTGCCCGTGGTCCTAGATCATTATCGCCTACCTCGACGATTATTGCGCAAGCAACAGGGCAATATTCCGCCAACGATGCCTCTACCCATTCCGAGTATCCCGGTGGCCCATCAGACTACACGCCATTTCCTCCGCAGTTACAACAGTTTGGCTTTGCGCAGCCATATCCGGCTTTGCAGCAGCAGCAGCAATTCACGGTGCCGCAATCTCCCATCCAACCGCATATTAACCCACTATTTGCCGCGAGGTTTGGTTTGAATTTAGACATGATGCAGCCGCAGCAGCAATATCCCGCATACAACCAGTATGGGACGCCAACGACGCCAGTATATGGTGGAAGCAGCTGGGATGGACAATGGAACCATGGTTATAATGGAGAGCATGATGATGTAAAGTACGACCACGACCACAATAGTTCGGGTACTTGATTCTTATTTACAACACAACCACTTTGTCCCTCGGCGAACTGAAGTGAATGATTGGCTAAATAATGTTGAAAAGGGAGCTGAGAGAATAAGAGACTCGAGGCGCTCATCATCGTCCTCGACAGCCGGACGCACAGCGAGTGCCATAACGGGGCAGGGCGGACCACAGACAGCGGCGACGACGCCCAGCCAGCCCATCCCGCCTCTCTCCTATCTTACCCAACCCCCAAAATTTTACCCCCGCTCTTCCGGCTGTATGCCCAGACGTGCGTCAGCACCCACCGCACTGCCAGCAGGCGTGGCAGCGGCTGCCGCATCGGCGACGACAAACGCAGTGACCCCCCCAGCAGCCGGTCCCTCCAAGTTGTCGTCGGCCGTGCCCTCCCCACAAGCTGGCCCCTCTACGTCCTCCACCTCAAACCCTAGCGGCCCTGCCCGCCAGCGGCGCATCATGCCCTCGCGCTCGCGCAGGGGCGGCCCGGGCGTCGGCATCTGCGACGTCGACACACAAATCCTCGAGACGCTCCGTCGACGCCGTGCGTTCCCTCCCCCTCTCTTCGTCCCGTGCGTGCGCGTCGGTGACTCACGCGCCCTCTCTCTCCCTCTCTTCCTTTTTTTTTGGTCGAATTTTTTTTTTCCGTTCTCTTTTTATATATATATAGGTGAAAACGACCCCTTAATTCCGGCGCACACGCAGTTCCTACTCACGACCAACTCGACGCGCGTGCGCGCGTTCGGAGACGCTGCGGGAGCGGACGGCTCGCAGCTCAACACGTCTGCGTACGAACGATATTTCGACAAGCCCGAGGTCATCCGCGCGTATCGCGAGCAACAGGTCATACAAACACCGGAATTCACGCTCCTGTCAGAGCATGAGGCCGTAGGAGGTCGATTTCGACCCCGAGGTCTAGATGATGTGCGTGCTGAACTAGCTTGGCCGCCTGATTCTTTTTTTTGTGTTTTATCTGACGTACCACGACGCTACAGGAAGGTATCGACACCTCCGATGCGGCCTACGAAAAGCGCCATCGCAAGTACGAGGCGTTCGAAAAGCGACAGCGCCTGCGAGAGAAGGAAAAGCTCAAGCACGAGCACTACAAGCTCAAGGAGCGCATCGAGCAGCTGCGCGCGCTCGAGCCCTCTTCGTTTCTCGGCGCATCAGACACTTTCTTTGTGGGATCGCGCCGCCCGCCACCACACGACGGCGAGCCCGACGCGCGGGGTAGCACAGATGCGCCCGCACCGTCTCACAATGAAGGCGAGTGGCGCAAGCGCCAGATGCTTGACGTTGCCCACACCCTCGAGGCGCGCTATCGCACCCTGCTCGATACCACGCCCTCGCGCGCTCCCGACCTGCCAGCACCAACACCACCGCCAGTACCGCCTGCTGTTTCATTGGCCCATACTCCAAACCATGCCCCCGCCGTGGCCGTGAGGTCACCCAGCCCGACTAGCCCTACCGCCCTGCGCCCACAACACGACTCCCCATTACCACAGCTGACGGAGGTCATAGAGCTCGACAGCGATGGCGAAGAGAAGACTCCCGAGGTGGTCAAAGCCGAGCCCATGCCGCCTTCCCCTATACTCAACACCACCGAATCCCTGAAATTGCGCATCAGGTTCCCCACCCGCTTACCCCCGTCTACATCTCCACTCACAGCCACGCCTTCCTCGCCGTCGTCCCCGAGAGCAGCCGCAGTAGTGGCAGGAGAGGGTTCGAGCAGCCCAAAGGGGTCTGCGTCTCCGTCGCCGACGCGCCCGCGCCCCAAGCCGATCTTCAAAAATCCGGACGCACCAGGTCCGTATGCACGCGTTCCGTTTGTGAAACACATCACGCAACAAGCCACGGAACCGTTGTCGCCTGCCTCACCGACGCGTTCCCTTCACAACATGGTTGCAACCGCCGCTGCTACCCCTAGCTCTTTGCCTTCTGGTCCGGCACTGACACCGACGCATCCAACGTTACGCCGTCGCCCGGCCAGGACCGCAGCGCCCCCCAAGCCCGGAAGTCCTGCTGCTGCAGGCGCCCTCACCCCAGCGAGGCCACCAGCACTACTACTACCCCCGCGCGCGAATGGCCCAAGCCGCGCGCGGAAGCGGCGGCGCCTAGGACCCTCCGATGACGAGAAGGACGAGCTGCTTGGATCTGACTCCGAGCCCGATGGAGAGGCCGATGAGGCCGCCGAGGGAGCGGAGCAGGAAGAAGCAGAGGAGGAGGAAGAGGAGGGTGAGTATGAGGATGACGGGGAGGGCGGGCACCGGGCGCGTTGGCGCGAAAGCGCCCTGTATCGCGAGGCGCAGCGACACGCGGGCGCCCCGAGCGCACGCAAGACCCACCGCCATCTCGGCATTTTCGGACTCAAGGGGTTCCCCGCCGAGGTCGAGTACCTGCGCGACTTTGTGCTGCCAGAGTGGGCGCTGCCCCGCGGCGATCCGCGGTCGGTAGCGCTCAGGAACGGGGATGTGGTGGTCGCGCGGGGGGCGGAGACCGTGACGGTGCGGGCCGGTGCGGCCGGCCGTGGGAGGGGTGGAGGGGACGGGGGAGGGAGAGGTGGGATTAAGGGGGGCAGGCAGGGCCAGCGGCGGGATTCCGCCGCCGCGGTAATGGTGGCGGTGACGGAGGATGGCGAGGAGACGCGATTCGGAGAGGAGGGATCCGAGGAGACGCCATATGACAAGTCGGACCGTATGGTGGTCGCCGAGACGACGACATCGAGCACGGTCGATAGCCAGGCAACAGAGGAGCTGACGATAATTTAATCTAATCTCACATTTCTCTGTGAGGGTTCACCGCTACTTATTCCTCTCTTCTCTGTACGCTTCCAGTGTTGGACTTATACCTAATTATATATTATTCGCTATTCAAGGAGCGCGGACGAGTAACCAGAGGTCTAATATTGTTTTAATCTAAAGCGCCCTCGGCATCGACTGACAACATGAAAGTTCTTGTACAGCCCCCACTCATGCGCGCGCCTGGCGACGCGGTTGTGCCAGCCCACCGATAATATGCAGCGCAACCCGGCGCTGGTCGAAGGAGACATCGCGCTGCACCGCGAGGGCGTGGCGCGCGGTACGGAGCGCGGAGAGACGTGAGACGTTCTTGCGTACACCGGCGCGGCGCGGGAGGAAGCGCGAGTAGTCGCCGGCGCTGCGTTCGAGGACGCTGCGCACGCGGGCGGTGGTGGACGTGTGCGCGGGCAGGGGTATCCCGGCTATGGGGGTATCGCGCGTCCGGAAGAGCGCGTTCAGGTTGGTGCTGGAGAGCGCTGTCAGTCGCGCGGTGCGGTCTGCGGAGGGGGCCGCCGTCGTCGTGTTCGTCTCAGTCGCGATGGCATCGGGGGTGATCTTCCGGGTAGCCGCTGCTGCAGATGTTGGTTTTGACTGCGACCGCGCGTGGGTTTTGAAGCTGGAAGCGGAGGGCCTGGTCATTGACGTGGCTCTGGCCGCAGCCTTGGCAGTGCGCCCTTCACGATTCTGCTGGGTCGCCGTGGCAGGCTTCTCTGCCGAAGTGTGCCGACGCGTCTGAGGTCCACCGGCTTGTTCTTTCTGCCCGTGTCGACTCCCGTGCATTTGGGGGCGTTGTGCCGGTTTGGAATATTGTCTCCGTGATTGAGCCTCTGGAC
>QLOZ01013548.1:0-10879 GCA_003314065.1 Lactarius sp. MG50
AACTGTAAGAACCCATAACCCACGGTTAAGGGTGCGGTTTTGCCTCGGGTGGGAAATCCCAAAACCACACCCACACCCGTGACAAACTGTGACTGAAAACTGCGGTGTCACCTGAACCTGTGTCACGCCCTAAGAAGCGGAGGTGCCTTCATCCATTGCCCCAGAGGAGAGTGCTAGCCAAGTCCCAGCTGCCCCCCAGTCAGATATGCTGTCTCAGCTACGTTCCATGAATGCCACCGACCGTAACAACGTATTTGATCAGATTATAGAGGAGGATCTGGATTTTTAAAGTGGCTTGACCTGTCAGCCTGGGACCAAGCCTCACACCTTCGTACCATGTATGTCTCGAACCGAAATAGTGTTAATACTAAGTTTACGCTTTCAAACATACATGGGAGGGCTGAAGAAAGCACACTAGTGGACAGTGGCGCAACCAATAACTTTATCGACTGAAAAGCTGCCCAAAGACTCAAGTTAACCCCCCACCTCCTGCCACAGCCACAACTCTTATACAACATCGATGGGACCGAAAATCGCAGTGGACGGATCACCACATACTGCAACCTCCTCATCAAGCAAGGGAAGAAAGAACAAGTCCAGCGCTTCTACCTCACCAACCTAGGATGAGATAGGACCATTCTAGGCTTCCCTTGGCTCCACGCCTTCAACCCAGCCATCGATTGGTCCACCAAGATGATCGCTGGTGGACCCCTGACCCTCGCAACGACCAGCAGAAGAGCTCCTGACCAACCAAGGACCCTGCTTCGCTACGCACAGATGCTCGGACATGCACTGCATGCTACCGAATGGGAGGAAGGCGACAGCCTAGTCCTCCAGATTAACCGTACCAACATAGCTCAAGAATGGGCGATCCACGCCCACAAGGAGCAAACTGCCCCAACAGCCGCCGATGTCATGGTTACGAGGGACTGTGGCTCAAAGCGAGCTCGTGTTCTTGTCACGTGATCAAGTAGGCACTACACATGACCTGAGTTGTCTGGTATTGCACATGACCCTGGGAAGGATGATCACATGGTATCTTGTTGGAATGGGATGAGGCCGAGGTACCTGAGGCCGAGATGCCTGAGTACTTGGTTCCAGTAGGTCCTTCACAAAGGGCCTTCTGTGTGACGTTGCACGTGTTATAGCACACATTGCCAAGCTTCGATGTGGCTTACTAAGCCGGAGTGGTGATAGAGATGAAAGGAAAAGGAAGTTGCTTAGTCACACAAGTGATAGGCAGGAGGATTCAACTCGTATTAGAGACGAAGTTGAGACTGGGGATTCCAGCTCAACTTCCTACTGCTTTTATACTATCCTACCTAGTCATAATGAGTTGTAGGTAGGAGTCAGTCAAGAGTCAGTAGTGCTCACCAAGAGTCACTACTATGAATCACGTACAGTCGCGACGACCCAGAGGGAGTCACCATGAGTCGCTATACAGTATCAGTCACGTCGCGTCGCATCTCAGTCATGAGGAGTCATCGCATCACATGACATATGGTCACATGACTACTGGTAGTCCAAGTCGCATCACATGACATCTCGTCATGTGACAGTACAGGTCATGGGTCAGAGCCCAAATGGCGTGTCAAGTAAAGGGAAAGGAAAGAAACCATAACAGCCAATGTGCCGTGCGAGTATGCGCGCCACTGGAGGGTCTTCTCAGAAAAGGAAGCGCAGTGCTTCCCACCTAGCAGAGAAGATGACCACGCGATCAAGCTAAAGCCCGACGCCCCTGCGACCTTGGACTGCAAGGTCTACCTGCTCAACCCTAAGGAAATGCTCGCCACCGATGCATGGATCAAAGAACACCTTGACAAAGGCTATATCCGCCTGTCCAAGTCACCCTACACCACCCCCTTCTTCTTCATCAAAAAGAAGGATGGATCCCTCCACCCTGTCCAGGACTATCGCACACTCAATGGCTGAACCATCAGGGATGTATACCCCCTACCAGACATCAACGTCCTCACGAGAGACCTAGAAGGACGCACCCTGTTCACCAAGTTCGATATCCAATGGGGGTATCACAATGTATGAATCAAGGATGGCGACCAGTGGAAGGCCGCCTTCAAAATGCCACAAGGACTGTTTGAGCCCCACATCATGCTCTTCGGTCAATGCAATGCCCCCAGCACCTTTCAGCGCGTCATGGACAGGCTACTACGCCTGCTGAAACTCAAGTACCCTAGGATGATCTTCGTGTACATGGACGACATTCTCATCGTCACACCCCTCAACCACGCCCTGCATAGAGAAATTGTGCATGCACTCCTTGACCTCATGGAAGAGCACTCCTTCTTCCTTAAACCCCAGAAGTGTCTCTTCGAGCAACGGAGAGTCAAATACCTAGGCCTGATCATCGATGGCGAGTCCCTGCGCATTGAATCCAGCAAACTGAGAGGAATCAAAGAGTGGCCCCGAAAGCTCACCAGTGTCAAACAGCTCAGATCAACACTGGGAGTCCTAGGCTATCAGCGCCTGTTACGCTCAGCCTTGGGCATTCTTAGCGACGTGCTAGTCTGTGACTTGGTTCAGGCCAAGTCCTCCTTCGTGGGGTAGTACCGCTGGTACTTGGACGTTTTACTGTGGTTCTCCTCTTGATTACTATGGCTCAAGACGTAGGCCAACTGGTAGTGCACAAGTGACTAGGTGCACAAGTGTTCTGGCGCACTTGGTGACTCAAGCGCAAAGGTGTGAGGGTCCAAAGGTTCCCTGAATACAAGGGAGGAGAAACAAGGGGGTAGAGCAAGAAGCGGAGTGTACTGGTGGTCCTTTGGGGTCTGTTCTGGTTCGTTCTAACCAAGGGATCACTCTGCAGTGGTTCCAAGGAGTTCTGGTAGGCTGTATTATTGAAGAGGTCGAGTCTGAGTCTTACATGTCCAAGATGCGTACTACTTATAGTAAACCGTCGAGGCCCCTATCAAGAGGGACGCGTAAGTGTCAGGGCATAGGGCCCATGTCGTCATAAGGGTCCAGAGCACACGCCATAAGGGCGCGGCAGCGTTCTAGTTCAATCTGATGGGCACATGCAAGGAATGATGTCAAGGGTCAGTCCAAGCGTCCAATCATCTAAGAGACCATTATCGTGATGACGCGCGGCTTGCACACACGCCGGAACACGTCTGCACCATGCCCTAGAACCTAGGGAGCACGCCTTTAGCGTATGGTGATGTGCCGATGTGATGTGAGACACGCATGCACCTGCAGTGCCATGCGTCTGCCACAACCATGCGCTCGTAGCATGAGGCTAGGAGCTCCTTCCTAATTAGTCCAGTTCAGTGTCAGTTCCTGTCTCATTCAGTCGTGTAGCGTCGTAGGGCCTCCCCGAGAGGTCCGTATTCCATCCTTGTCTTGTCAGGTACCTAGTCGCAAGTCCCAGAGACTGCGCAAGGGCTAGTTCAGTGTACAGAGGCAGCGTGATTGTAACAGCGCCCCTTCATCCTGGGCTTCACCAAGATAGCACGCCCCCTGACCGCCCTACTAAAGAAAGGCATTCCCTTCGTCTGGACTGATGAATGCACCGCCGCCATGGATCAGCTGATCGAGATAGTGACCAGCGATCCGATCCTCTGGCAACCCAGCCCCGTGTGACCCTACAAACTCAAAGTCGATGCCTCCCAAAACGCAACCAGTGCCATCCTGTACCAGCATGATCCCCAAGGGCACCGCTGACCAGTTGGGTACGACTCAAAAACCTTTATTGCCATGGAGCGCAACTACCCCATCTGGGACAGAGAGTTCCTTGCCATTGTGCGTGGCCTTGAACACTGGTGCCACCTGCTCATGGGCGCCCAGCATCAAGTCGTGGTCATTACCGACCACAAAAATCTCCAGTACTACCGCGCACCCCAGAAAATCAACAGAAGAATTGTGTGCTACATCCTCACCCACGGGGACTATGACGTGACCTTAGTTCACAAGCCAGGGGCATCCAACAGAGCCGATGCCCTCTCCCGCCAACCAGACTTTGATGGCGCCAGCAGCGATAACGAAGACATCATTGCCCTGCCCGACAAGCTGTTCACTAATGCCACCTCTATCGTAGACCTAGAAGAGCACACCCTTGCCGCCCAGCACCACCACCAGGACACCTTGGCCACCTGGGCAAAGACCTTCCCCCTTGAACGCCACCCCAGTGGGGGTTGGTGGAACACTAACTGCCTGGTTGTTGTGGCAGACAACGACCTTAGGAGGGGAGTGATCTCCCTATACCATGACTCGACAACGGCCGGCCACCCTGGAATATTAAAAACCTGCTTACTCATCGCCAAAGACTACTGGTGGCCAAACCTGAAAGAATCCGTCCTCGCCTATGTCAAAGGATGTGCCACCTGTCAGGCCACAAAGGCCAATACGACAAAGCCACAGCCACCCCTCGTTCCCATCACAGCTAACCTGACAGCCCTGCCCTTCGAGACAGTAGCCCTAGACCTCATCGTCAAGTTACCCCAGTCCAATAACTTCGACTCCATACTAACAGTCACAGATCATGACTGCTCAAAGGCTGCCATGTTTATCCCCTGCCGAGAATCCATGACTGCACCAGAAATTGCTGCGCTCTATGCCCAGCATGTCTTCCCTCACTACGGCATCCCACGAAAAGTAATCAGCAACAGAGGCACACACTTCGCCTCCCACTTCCCCTGCGAACTATGCAAGTCACTAGGCATAGAGCAAAATATCAGCACCACATACCACCCACAGACTGACGGCCAGTCCAAACGCACAAACCAGTGGCTGGAACAGTACCTCCACATCTACGTCAACCACCAGCAGAACAACTGGGCCACCCTCCTACCAACAGCGCAATACATCCACAATGCCTGGCCCAGCAGCACCATGAAACAAGCCCCATTCCAGCTCCTGATGGGCCATGTGCCACGCACCCACCAACCGCAATGATCTGAGAAGATGCCGTCACTGCAGGAACGCCTGGACCGCATCAATCAAAGCCGAAAAGCCGCCCAGACTGCCATGACGAATGCGCAGTCCCTTATCACCTCCAGAAAGGGTGCGCAATTTAAGCCATTCGCTCAAGGACAGAAGGTCTGTGTTAGGCTCAAGCGTGGCCTAGTGCACGATGTGTGCGTCTGGGGGTTTCTTGGCTTGGTCTAGCCCAAGCCTAGGCTTCTGGAGACTCTGGGAGGGCCTGGAACGCACAGGCGAAAGAGGATTCACAAGGCGAGAGGAGTACTTCTTGGGACGGAGATAATGAGTTGAAGTCAACTATTATCTACGGTCCAAGAGGAACAGTTCTTCTTGGCATAGGGGGAGATGGTTGTAGTTCGACTAGTGTTTTCAGGTCCAGTCTATAGGACTGCAAAAATAACCAAAACCGAACTTAACTTAACCGGAAGAGACCGGACTTTCGGTTCCAGTCCAACCCAATTTGGACTTCGTGCGGTTAACGGTTACTTAGTTTTTGAGAATTTACAAAAACCGGTAAAAACTGGTAAAAACCGGTCTTAACCAGTTTTTAGCCCACACTTATCACAGAATATATATCAACAAAATTTATTAATCTAATAATGATTTGAAGTGCTAAAACTAAATAAGAGTGCAAGTTCTCATTGCGAAGAGGGGGGTTTATATACCTTGAGGGCGTGCACGGACCATTTGGTCATATTTGTGCAAGCAAATGATCCCACGCGTTTGTTTGCTGATGCTTAAGCGTCCACTCACCCACGCTCCCTCGCCCCAAACACGAGCGGAGTTCTTCTCTCGGGCAACAACGGCACCCCTCAGGCTCGCCCTAAGTGCGAGCGGAGGGGTTTCTCTCACGGTCTGGCAATGCCCCCTTCCTCGCCCCAAGTGCGAGCGGAGGGGTTTCGCTCTTGGTCTGGGTAACATGGCCCCCTCCCTCGTCCCAAGCGCGAGTGGAGGGGTTTCGCTCTTGGTCTGGGCAACACAGTACCTCCCTCGCCCCAAATGCGAGTGGAGGTTCACTTCTCTACGCGACGACGACGAGTTGCGCGATGTGACAAGTTGCGCGTGACGACGACAAGCTGCCCGCGACGATGACAAGCAGCACACGACGACACGCAGCGCACGATGATGACACGCAGCAAGCAACGACGATGCGCAGTGAACAATGACGACACACAGTGCGCGGTGACGACACGCAGTGCACGACACGACACGACATGACACGACATGACATGACACGACACGACACGACACGACACGACACGACACGACACGACACGCACGCAGTGACGACACGCAGCGCATGACACGACACGACACGACACGACACGACACGACACGACACGACACGACACGACATGACACGGCATGACACGACACGCATGCAGTGACGACAGCGCACGACGACGATACGCACGCAGCGATGACACGCAACGCACGACGACACGCATCACGCAACGATGACACGCAGCGCGCGACGATGACACGAGCACACGATGACAACGGGAGTGCAACGGCGACGAGCAGCGCAACGGCGACAAGTAGCGATTGTGTAGTCCCATACTATTAGCCATCACATGTATCTTTTTTCTGTCTCTTACTATGTATTCTACTGTATTGCTGTTGCTACGCGTTGATGAAAATATATTTTTTTGAGTTATAGAGTACAAAACCGGTCAAGACTGAGTATAAGACCGGCTTGGACTGATCATGACCGGTCCCCAAAAAGACCGGTCTTAACTGGCTCATAGACCGGAACCGGACCGGAATGAACCGGTCCACTGAGGTTCAGTCCAGTTATGGACTTTTTTGGCTGCAGTCTCAACCGGTTCCGGTTCCGGTTAAGCCCAAATTAGGTAAAAAAACCGGACTAGACCGGACTTGAAAACACTAAGTTCGACTATTATCCCCTGAGCCAAGAGGGACAGTGAAGGCTAGAGCTCTTAGGTAGAGATTGACAGGGGTAACCCTAGGGTATAAACTTGCTACCCTTACCCCTACCCCCCTAAAACCCTCACCCTCACAAAGGGTAAGGGTTTTTGCAGGGTAGGGGTAGGGGTTAAAGGGGGGTTAGAGGGGTATAAAATACCCCTAGGGTATTGCTTAGGGGTATGCATGGCCATGCTGTTAATGTGTTAAGATGAGACTACACTTTTGGGAAGGCCATACTCAATTCACCCTATGTGCTTAAGGGACCATATTGCCTAATGTAAGAAGTCCTAATGATGTAAGGGTAACTGGTGGCACCACAGTGGCATGTGATCATTGTGGTGATGCAATGGCTGTGTAAATGTGCTGGCAATGTTGGGCATAGTGGCAGTCCCCTTAGGCATACCAAAGTTAAGGGTTTAGTACAGGGGATTTAGGAGTTAGGCAATTGGCCTGAGGATCAGGGGGTTTACAAGATGAGAAGAAGGGCTAATAGCCATTAAGGGCCAGAGTGGAGCTCAGTATTGGTATAAGAAGAATAAGCCTAGAGTTACAGGGCTAGTCTAGGCTACCTTATATAGTTAGGGCTGGGTGCAAGAGTAAACAGCCTAATGAGCATATGAGTCCAGTATTATAGTCAAGTTGAGGGTTTGAGATGATTATGGGGCAACAGATAGGCATGAATAAGGAAATGAGAGACAGCATAACAATGGTGGCAATGTGGTGGAAATGCAATAGCAGGTGGTGATATGGTGGCAACAAATGATTCACAAAACATTACTAGGCAGCTCTAGTTCAGTTATCACCAGCTGCATGGTCTAGTCTCTGGTTATTTTGCTAATGGCCCTCCACCCCTTTATACCCTTCACAAATACCCCTAGGGTTTGAAATACCCTGCTCAAGGGTAGGGGTATAATAAGGGTACTATAACCTATACCCTTACCCTTACCCCCATGTACCCCTTGCACATACCCCCAGGGTTTTGTATACCCTTGACAATCTCTACTCTTAGGAGAACCTGAGAGGAACCCTAGCTTCAGGACAGATGGAACTAGCTTGATTGCTCAAGAAGTCGAGTCTGGAGTCCATACAGCTGAGACGACGCACTATAAGTACTGGCTAGGGTCAAGGGTAGGTAGGAGTGCGTCATGGATAAGTATGCGGTCATTGGTAAGGGTACAGGGTAGGTAGGAAGAAAGGCGTCATGATACCAGGGCATAGGGCCAAGGTGCGTCACAGGTTGGTAGTCAGTAAGCAGCAGAGGGAGGCCTAGAGGCAGTGGGCTGAGGGTAAGGGTACAGGGTCAGGGTAATGGTACGGAGCAAAGAAAAATTAGTACAGTAAGCAGTCCAGATCGTAACATCACCCCTTTCTTAAGGGGGAAAGTCCCACTTTCCTAACAATCCGAGTAATGGTCCGTAGTGGCATCATAGTCACAAGAGGTGTGGGGGTCCTGGTCATCCCAGGTGGGGCGAGTGCAGTCCACATCGCAGAGGTAGTAGTGGTGGTTGCGAGGAACGGGGCAGGGGTGCATGATGGAACAGTTGCGATGTGGGTCGAGGCAGTTTGGGCTGTTATGCCCAAAGACGCAGCAGTAAGAACAGTACTTGTTCTTATAACAGTCCTTCGTGAAGTGGCCAACTTTGCCACAGACATCACAACAGGCCCTGGCACTTTCGTTCTGAGGGCAGTTAAGGCGAACATGTCCGGGCATGCTGCACATGTTACAGAAAAGTGGAGGAGGGGTAGGAGGACATTGTGGCGGCTTTTTCTTTGATTTAGTGTGACCCGATTTGTAAACGCGGGTCTTCTTTCCACCAGTGCGCTGTCCAGAGGGGCGCACTGTGGAAGGGGTAGAAGTGGTGGAGGCTGAAGACTGGTTGGAGGAAGCATGGGAGGTGGGTTTGTCGTGTAGAGCAGGGAGTTCATGGTGAGTGGAGGTACCAGAGATGGGGAGGCTGAAGGCAGTCGACCTATAGTGGAGACAAGGTGGTACTTGGAGGGGTAAGTGGGGCTCGAGCTTCTCCCAAGCTCAGTGCTGTTTGAGACGTACTACACAGCTGTCTCATCGCTGTATAGCATTGGTGAGGTGTGTCTGATATTTCTGGACAAGGAGGGCATTGGTGCCCATGGCCACTGAGGCCCATTGGTAACGTTCAACTTCGGCGCGTAGGGGGAGGTCTCCAAGGTCCCGAAGGGCCTCGTCAATACTGGATTCTCGAGGGGAGGTAAAAAGGAGGGATTCACATTGTTCTGGGGTGAGGGGGAGAGAGAAAAGGTTGAAGGGAGTGTGGGGAAGGTGGAGGGGTTCGGCATAGACTGGAAGGTTAGGGCCCATCATGCCCATGACCTTCGGGTCACTACCTCCTTCATAGGAGATATATCGGGCTGGTTGGAGCGTAGTGGGGTCTTCTTCAGTAGGAATCTCATAGAAGACATAATCTGCAGAGTCAGGGCTGTTCTCCCAGAATTCTGGGAGTGGGGGAGTGTCATATTTGATAGGGGATTCGAGGCGAGGTGGTGATGACGACAGTGTGGACTTCTGAGTGGTGGTAAGGGAGGGAGCAGGGGAGATGGCGGAGATAGAGGAGGTCTTGAGGGTAGGGGAGTCAGGCATCATGCGTTGTAGCCTGTCTGGTTGCCCAATGATGGAGGGGAGGTTAGGGAGGGAGACGAAGCATTGAAAACATTCATAATAAGGGCCCTCTTGAGTGATCAGGCCGTAATACATCTTCTCCTCCATTAGGGCAAAGCTAAGGATCTTGGTGGTGACAGAGGGGACGCTCTCCAGGGCAGTTCTAAGGCCTAGGCTGACGTAGCCAGCCAGCCTTTCTGCGGCATGAGCCGCAGCACGCCTGGCGACATACCACCAGGCAGATCGTTCCTTTGAATAGTTAGTAAAAATGTCTGAGGGCAACATGTCATCGTAACGTGTGATTGACTGGGAGACGTCGAATGGGAACTGGGGGTTTGTAATTATTGTAAAGGGGAGTTTCGGAGTGTACAGTATACAGTCCTCAGTAGCAAAGGGTGCAGGAGTAAGAGGGCGAGAAGGAGGAGGAGCAGATAGCTTAGCGATTTCATGGATTGGTTCAGGGGTAGGGGTATGGATTACTGGTGCGTTCTGGGAAGTCATGTAGGTGGGTCTGATGAGTGCTTTGCGTCTGAGTTGAGAGGGAATAGGTAGGTAAGGGTGTTTGGGAAGTTTCTGAGAACGGTTCTTGGCCATGGTGCTTTCTTGGGAGTGTGGGTTGCTTTCTTTATATATGGCAAGGTGCTGGGGCTTCAGGGTGTTGTTGGTGGAAGGAGGAGACGAGGTCAGGGGCATGCAGGTCGTGTTGGGAGATCCACAGGTTGTCCGAGTCGGGGTAGCCCTTCCACTTGACCCTGTATTGGAAGGCACGTCCCCTTCCATATCATCTCAAGTCTAGGATGTGTTCCACTTCGTACTGCTCTTCTCCTTCGATCAGATCAGGTGGTGGTCATTTGAAGTTGGGGCCGTGTGAGGCCGTCTCCCTATAAGGGGTAAGGAGGGAGATGTGGAACGCGTTCCAGATCTTCCAGGAGGGGGGGAGGTCAAGGCGATAGGTAACATTGGACAAGGCTTCAGTGACAGTAAAGGGGCCATGGTGTTTAGGGGCTAGCTTGGCAGCGGGGTGTGTCGTTCAAATGTTAGTTCCCTCAAGCCACACTTGGTCACCTGGCTGATAAGGTGTGAACTTTGGTGGCACTTGTGCCATGAGGGTTTGCGCTTTGAGCACATTTGTTTGCGCCTCTTGCCGCATTTGGCCTAGGAGTGTGATTCTCTGTTCCACAGCTGGATTAGGGGTAGGTTTTGGGGTCCACTGGGCCTGGGGCAGGTGGCCCATCAGAAGTTTGAAGGGGGCCTTCTTTGTGGTCGCATTAGGCCAAGAATTGAGTGCGAATTGGGCATAGGGTAACCAGTCCGCCCAATCATTCTGCCTGGAGGTACACCAGAAGCGTAAGTACTGTTCGAGGCATTGGTTGGTACACTCTA
>QLOZ01013549.1:0-12734 GCA_003314065.1 Lactarius sp. MG50
GATGAGGTTGGGACTGTCCGAGGTGAACTCTCAGGAGAAGAACGGTTAATGGGGATCCCAGTGCTCGGGTGCGGCACGTTGTTGACTTTCATTTTTGGGGTGTGGGAGTGGCCATTCGTAGTTTTATGTACATTGCCATGTATGTCAGGGGCATGGCCGTTTGACGGTTGCGCGCGAGCAGGTGACGGTGCTGGTTTCAGGTAAGCAAGACAACTCGCTTGCAACAACTCACCTAAATATCGCTTACCTTTCACACTGTGATGCCGGAACAACTCAATCAAGGCATCCATTTCCCGGGCATCAACCACGCGCTCCGTTCGTGCATCGCTGACAATTAAGCTGTCTCGTGGTTCGTCATCAACATCCATGACGACGTCTACTTCGTCTCCCGCTACACTAGACCCAGAAGCGGTCATGTCCTCGGGCGGGCGAGGCGTGAGGAAGTGGTTCATAAGGGGTTCGAAAAGCGTTTCCAGAGGTGGAATCAAATATGCCGGCCCATCGAGTATATTCGTAATAATCTCCTTGCCAATCCCCGGTTTTGAAGTAAATGCGGCTTTCTTCTGGATGACTGGGTCGATTGGCACCATGGAAAGAGCAGAGTCGCCAAAGATGTCTTGAAAAAGCGTCCTTTTGTGCGGCCCCTGTGGGCTCGCGATGAGCCCACGAGCGACCGAGCTCTCTCCTGCAAGCGGGGGCACATCATCTCCACAGAAAATGACGTCCCAATTATCTGTAATTCCGACCAGATGGAAGGTTGATGTCTCCTTGGCTTTGGAAGGCAACTGAGGATACCAGATAATGTTCCGCAGCGTAAAAGGGAGGGTGTACGTTCTACGAGGGCTACTTGTCGATGGACCAAATATTGAGACGGTGCTACCCGGAGGTTGGGAAGAAAAGACTGAAAAGTGCTCATCTCTAGGATGAGAGACAATAGCACTAATCGGGTGAGCACTCCGGTGATGCCATTGAACTACGCCCAAGTCAGCGTGTTTGAACGAGCGTCACCGAGAGATATGTGGGGAACTTGCCTTTTTGCGTCACTAAGTCCCAGAGCACCAAGTCAGTGCGCCCCGCAACTGCAAGAAAACGACCCTCATTTCCAATAAAATGGACTGAACGTATTGGGCCGCGCAGTTCCGAAGTGGTTAAAGCTCGGATGAGGGCATTCGAAGGCGGGTCGTAAATGGCAACGTATGCGCCAAATGCCGCGGCTAAGAGGGAGCCGTCAGGAGACCACGAGACTGTCCAGGGAATTTCCCGCTTGAAAGTTAGGCTTGAACGGGCTACCCAGAACACTACGAATACAATCAATTAGTGAGGGATTGCCACTCAATCGATGAGAAGCTCGCCATCTGAAGTGCCTGTCTTTTTGTCTACAACAGACCGTGTTCTCCAACTTTTCACGTTTCCATCCTCTCCGGAGGTCACGAGGAGAGTACTCCCGAGTGCGTCGTTAGGAGAGAACACGATCGACGTCACCTTGGCTGGGCCATGGGGTCTGTCGATGCGCGTGTTGAGAGTCCACAGTCCCGAGGAACTCTCCCATCGCCACACTTTTAGGAACACTTCTCCACGGAATGACTCATCGCCTTCGCGAGAGTCGATGGTGGCCAACCACTCCCCTGAGGAAGAAACGACAGCTCGCTCCACGCGCGAAGGCTCGAGCATCTTTTCATCCCTTCGCGAAACGCGGTTGGAGGGGGATACCTCTAGTTCCGAAAATAGTTTTGACGAAGATGGTGAATACGTTTGTAATGAGGATGGGTGAGAAGATGGGAGGATGAGCGTAGATGAGAGCGAGTGGACGGCCAATGGTGTTGGTGCGGATGCTGATGGTCTACTATGTGATATTGCGGGATCTGAGGGATAAGAGAAATCAGCAATGTCCCTCAGAACCTCCTAGAAACACTCGCCTAGTTTAATGCCAGAATAAGAGCGCGAGATTTTCAGCTTGGCAGCGCTGATGAAGACAAAACTTGCATCCGCCAAGCCCAGCAGATACTCCTCTTCTCCACTCTGTGTCCGTGAGATTGTCACGCTGTGTATCGGCGCACCCACGCGAGGGACGAATTCCCTCTTTCCCGAATGAATTTGCCAGATCACTAGGACAGACTCCTCTCCGCCACTCAGTAAGTAGGCCCCGTTGGGAGTAAACGTAAGTGCCGAGACAGCGTGCGCATGCCAGTGAAGAGTTGTCGTCGGCGCGCGTTTCTCCACGTCCGCTTTTGGGGCCGCGATATTCTCATGTAAACAATACCACAGACGTATATTGCCCTTCTCGTCTCCCGTCGCGAAATAATCCTCCGTTGGGTGGCAGGCAAGACATGTGAGTGCTTCCGGGGAGACAAACTTGATAAAACCGGCTTTGAGATTGGCCGTTGAAGCCACATACGCCTTGTGACCGGCGATGGCAACGAGCCAGGAGCCGCCAGCAGAGACGGCAAGACCACGCGTGGTGCGGGTCTTGCCCACGAGCATACTCTCAGATGGCGCTTGAACAGGGAGCTCAAGAGTGGCGGGTGATGGTTTCAAGGACACGCGCAGAACGACGCCGTTATCATCGTCCCCTGGAAAATAAATCGCGTTGGGCGGGCGGACGAGGAGTTGTGGGACCGACCGAGGGACATACCGTTGCCCTTTCTCTTCTTGCTTGGTCGTGCGACCGCAACGAACAAGAAATCCTTCCACTGCTCATGGGCAGCTATGTGGCGTACTGGATGCCCCACGCCGATGGTCTGCAGCAGAACTCCATCCAAGATGTCCCATACTCTAATATGACCATCAAGGGAGCCGGTGATAAGCTGGTACGCGTTATGCGGATTCAAGACGGCGGACGTTATAGTGTCTGAGGGGCTTATAGTATCTCGTTTCGCAGATAGTGTTGATACAACGAGCCCAGTGGTAGTCGCGTATATCTTCACGCAGGCACCGACGATGGAGAAAAAATATCTAGACGGTGTACAAAAGGTGACGGGGACCGGAAACATAGAATCGTAAGTACGCACCTCCCGTCCTTGGTAAAAAGCGCAGGGTGTGTACTCGTAGGTAATTCTGTGATGGCGACCCACGGCCACGACTCTAGTTGTTCGGCACTCACGGATGTGCTTGCCTGGGCACGACCTTCCTCCGCCGGAACTTGTCGTCCTTTTGTCTTTGGCCTGCGATGTCTCCGCACTTTGCTGGTCTTCTGCGAGGCCTGAGGCTCGTGTGACCGTTGTTGAGATATCGTTGGGTTCACGGTTGACGGAACCATGGCCAAGGAGGACAAGTGAGCACCGTGAGCTCGGATTGATTGTATGCACCCGCAAAGGCGAAAAAAGTTTGGTTACAAACTAGGTAACTCTTTCCAAATTAGGGCTACAAGCTCAGCTACAGCATCATGATTCTCGGGCTCTTCACTCTGGCATCAAATCCGCCTCTTTGAACCCAGTAAAAACTCTGATCACACGACACGGAACGTCAAAGTCCTCCTCGCGAGCCTGCGCGCGTGCATCCAGGATTGCTTTGCGTATTCGCTCTTCCTCCAATAATTCGGCCTTGTGCAAAGGGTCACGCTTGGGAAGACTGAATCCAAGCTCGGTCAACGAGTACCACATGGATATTCGTGCGCGCATATCCCTATACCCTATTGTGCGAAAGATGCAAGACGACAAGAGATAAATCACTCACGATTCGAACCGTTCGAAAAGTTCGTCAAATATTGAACGCGCTTCCTTGTCCTGTAGCACTCTATTCTCCCAGCCCATCCCGACCAAAGCATTTCGGTGTGAGCGTTGGAGCATCCTTAATTCCTCCCACATGGCTTCGCGACATCCGAGCACAACCATAAAGGAGCGATAAAGATTCATAGCGCGCGTGCGCTCCCCCAACCTGCTCAACGTCTCTACAGGCACAATCGATTGAGCAAGTAGTGCGTTGTCAAGAGTTGGCGTTTCGCTGGACGTAATCCAAGAAGCTACACGCGTGATCGAGGATTGCGGAGTGTGTATTCGGCGTACATCGCTTTTGGCCGCTTCGTGACTAGAGACGCTGACTACACCCGATGCCCTTGACCTGGCGTCATCAGTCATAGAGGAGAGCGAGTTGGAATAGTCCAGAGAAGGAAGGGAAAGTGAAGATGACGAGCGGTTTATTGTTCTTGCAAAAGATGAAGGGCGAGTATTCGGATACGACGGGACGTCAGGTATATTGGATATTGGATCAAAGTTACCAAAGTACTGCGTGGTCGGCCTCGTGGCATCAGGGAGTGGAGGAAGCGGTGCAAGAAAGGGCATAGAAAAATTAAGAGACGGTGCGCTGAGACATCGTGAAAAGAAGGGTGTGAAATATCCGAGAACAACAACTGCCGCCATCAAAGTTAGTCGATTTTCACACCTTTAAAGACTAGAACGAACCAGTCGGTTTCAAATTTATAAACCTACTTTCGAATACCGATTTGAACAGGAACTCGAGAAGGACGTACTCGTGAGGGGCTTTTCCAACTGGCGTTAGAGGCGGAGAGGGCAACACAAGATTGGATGAGTCACTGGAACTTCGGCGAACACTACTAGATGGGCCGTTTGCCCTGAGCGGCTCGGTGAACCACCGCGGAAGCGCAGGAAATAAGATATCTGCATACTAGTCAGCTGGATCAAACGCATATACAAGCCCTCGAACCTTCTTCGATGACTTCGACAAATCCGTCAGGCTGCATCACCCTGCGTACTTCCTAGAAACCTTATGAGTATGTGTGGAACTTGTATGAATCAAGAAAAGCACCTCAAAGAGGGAGGTCCACTGTGACATGCATGATACATGAGCAAGTGAAACCATCCGAAGGGTTGAAGTGATTTACTTTGTGCTCCGGTACGCCTTTAGAAATGTGCATGATGTGGACAAGGTCGAACGTATCGTCCTCGAAGGGTAATTTGTTTGAGAGGCTGATGTGCTCGGGGGTGAGCCATCAATAACGCGATTCAGGAAATCTGACTCACAAATTTCCATGTTCCCAAGTTATTCTACGAGCAACGTGCGATTCGAGATGATTGAGAGGGAACTGTACGTTGACAAGATCAAAGCCAACGAATGTAGTATCTGGCCACTTGCGCGCTGCGTCAATGGTCCACATGCCGACCTATGCGACTCGTCAAGATGGTCCGAACAGAACAGGATGAGGAATGACATACCCCGCAACCAAGGTCCAAAACTCGTTGTGGTGGATAATTGGGTGTGACCATCATCGTCGGCCGGCCGTCGAAAAGGCTTCTCCACAGGTGATGATCTGTAGCATCGCTGGCACGGAAGGACTCAGATAACCGGACCAGAGAACAGGTTAAGCTAGCCGTGAGCTGCGTTACCTGTCAAGGATGTCTCTGTCATAGGAGATCGGGTACGGTGCCTTTCCTGGCGGGTAATTGTGGTGCTTGCGACCGTGTTTGTCCACGAATTGGTTCTCTTTGCGACGGGGTTCAGTGAGGGGAAGGGTAGAACGAATGCTCATGAGAGTGAACGCGAGCGGGGGGGAACTACAGGTTATTACGGGTATCGAGGACACTGCAAAGATATGGCATAGGTCACGATAAGGGAAGGCAGGAGAGTGAGAGTGGACAGAAAGTGGAATGACGGAAGCCAGGGGTGAACAACGACATCATGCCAAGACTATTTGATTAGGTCTTATCGGATCGGATTAGATCATGTTCTTATACTCTAACAGGACTAGCTCAGTCCTATAAATACAATATGCCTTTCCCAGGTGCTCCACTGTTTGCAAATTGTAATAGGAGACTAGTGCTACCTTCCATCAACTTTACTTGCATACATCCGAGTGGCAGAACGCATGAAATCACCCGATTACGTTGGTGGCAAGATATCCGCGTGGCCCTGAGCATGTGCCCTGGAGTACTAGTACATTCTTTACTTCAGGCTATGAGATCCGAGTGACATGCCCTACGGCGAAGATACCGGGATGCTGCTTGCGAAATTTATGCATCACCCAGACGCCGCTACTTAGTAGGTAACTACCATGCAGGAGTTGAGGGGAGAAAGAACTCACCGACACCTGTAATCCACAATCAGGATGCCTTTTACATGCTAGAACTTCTGAGGCGTGTGCAAGAGCCACTTTGCAATCATTTGGGATGTTAATCGGTTCAAACCAGATTTTCCCGGGGCCCGTAAGTCAAGGAGTCCTCCGCCTCCTTGACTTGCAACCATAGATACTCTCCATACGACCGACCTTAACCTCACCAAGGCCGCGTCTGAACAAATTGGAGCAAGGGACTCGGATACAGATACTCTCTTCAAGTGATCTTTCAGCAGGCATGGCCCGCATGTATAACAGCGGGAGATGGGGGAAAGTGGCCGAACCATGGCTGAAAATAGCTGTGAGTTGGACTTTTTGGCCAGCCGGGTGCATGTAGAACCGTGCCAACTTGAATGACCACAATGCGCTTTCTAGCGTAGTCATAACCACACGACTCGGAACTGGAGAAGACGCGCCGCTGGCTATCCACAAAGTCACGATTTACATAGTTATGTGTTGCCAGGGTAGGCTCATTGAATTGAACATGCCAGCGAGAGTCCCAAGTGAAGGGTGGGTAACCAAGCGGCAGAAGCCTGAGTTCACATCTGTAATGTGATTGCTTGAAGATTAAAGCCGGCCAAAAGTCGGTATCAGGTAATAGTAGCTTATAAACACCAACTCCGGACAGAGTGTGCTCGTAAGCGTGCCTATTTCTACCCGAGGACAGTGGAACGTTGCGCTGAAGCGGCCGCTCATGTACTGCATCCGATGAACACGGGCCTATTGAAGTCTTCTCCCCGCTTGGTCAGAAGAACAGAGCCATTACGGTACTAGGCCTGCCTCGTGCACGAGTATTCCAGAGAAAACATGGACAGGAATGAGCATTATGAAAGTTATGGGGTTATCACACCCAAAGCACGCCGCCGTCGGGATGTCAAACTTGAACGGAATATGAGCAAGCGAGCCGTTGGCCTTGCCTAAGTTACATCATGATACAGTACTAGTAGTCACATGATTGCTTAAGTATCGGAGCCTCGCTTGGGCTTGACAGGACGTGTCACTGATGTTGTCTTGGTTCAACCGCCTTGGTCCCAAGCCTTCCAAGACACCACCGCCTCGTTCAGATAGGTCAGAGCGACCAGTGCTACAAGAAGCGGCCGTAGCACCATCACCACTTCCAACAAAGAACCCGAGTTCCAAGGGGCCTGCTTCCGTTCCCGTAGATCCGCCATCCGCCGATGCCCCGCCAACGGGAACAGCCCTCACATCAGAGCAACCACGGAAACGCGCCTTTACAGCAGCACTCGCCACGCCTCATGACGCTGTTCTCGCAGAACTGCAGGGCCACCATCCTAGCTACGATCCGTCCCCGCGCACCGACGCGTCACCCTCCCCTTCCGCAGTAGGCCCGCACAGTCTCGACACCCTCCCCGCTGCAACGCCCGAGGTGTCAGGGTCCACTCCCTCTTTACCGCCTCTGCCCGACCCACTCTATGATCCCTTTACCGGCGCGACAATGGGCATTCTCTCCTCAACGTCTTCCCCCGGGCAAAGCAGCGAAAACTTCTGGGCCCGTCTGGCGCGCATTCGTACGCTGCAAGCTGAGGTCGCCAGTATGCACGTCACCATGGAGGGCATCGGGTTCGGGGAGTCAGCGATGCCGCGCCTGCGAAGGACCGCGCCGCGCGCCGAGGGCGAGCGTCTTGAAGACGACGAGGATACCGACGGCAATGGCGGAGATGAGGCAGAGATGAGGCGCGCTCGCGAGTTTGAGCGGTCCGAACGGAGATTCGACGGGCGGAAGGAGAGGATCGAGCAGATTATGGCCAAGGTGCGCACCACCTCCCGCGCTTTACTCCCTGGCCTTCTCTCTGCGACTCGGGAGCTGATGATGAGTGGCGCACACCCCAGCTGGACGACCTCTCGAAAGAACTCGCCGAATTTCACGCGCTCGATACGCCACCAGTCAACCTGGCAGCAACTTCGCACCCCACGACCGGAACGTCCACCCCGGTGCCCCCCACTCTACGTCACCCCCACCTACGCCGCATCTCTTCGGAGGCATCTATCCGCGGCCGCGAAGAGCTTTTCGACAGCCCCGCGAGTTTGCAGGGGCCTCTCCCAACCTTCGGAGGGCCCTCTGGGACCGGAGCGGTGCTTGTGCAGCCTGATGCTGAGGTCCCATAGCATGAACTAGAGGTTTCCGGTGCTGTATGGTGTAGCTCCCCTTCGCCAACGACACCCACACTGAACTGACATTGGCTCCAGTATTCCCACACACGTCCGAAGAGGCCTCCCCATAAACGGCGCGTTATATCCCTTAAGGTGCCAATAGGATTGGGGAACCTCGATCGAGAGATCAGAAAGAAGAATCCCATTTTCGTGGAGGGTGCGATCGAGAGCTAATGGGATATTCTCTTGAGCTATTTTTGGCCGGGCTGCAGGTTATAATACGTCTTACGATCCAATGTCCCGATTGCCGAAAAAAAAAGTAGGACTAAGTTATGTAGTAAAGTAGCAAGTAATGTACATTACGTTGGGTTTCCATAATAATCATCTTGGGATGTGCATATACGCCAAACAAAAAAAGACATGAAGACGATACAATGGGTCAATTGCGTGAAGGAGCGCGCGACGAGCGCAACACAAAACAGGATTCAGGGAACGTTCATCCGCCAAGGATAGCCAAAGCCGAACGTAGCTCCTTCCTCGCCTGTTCTGCGTCTTCGTAATCCAATGCAGAGATGGCAAACCGACAATGTTTCTGTGCTTTGGCGATCAGACCAGGGGTGAGCTCCGGCGGCGGCGACGCCTCTGGGCGTGGCGGTGGGGGGACCTGCACGTACGGGGCAGATGGGGGCGGGGGGGGCAGAGGAGGCGCAGAGGCGTACAGGAGCCCAGTAAGATACGGTACAGTAGAAGGCGGTGAGCCCCGCGGTACGAAATGGGTAGGGGAAGCTGGGCGATGCGTGCGCGTGGTGGGCGAGGGCGAAGAAGTCAAGGACGTGGTACCGAGGGACGCCCTGCGGCGGTCCCGCTCCTGTCTCAAACTTGAAGTGGGTGAGCCACGAGGGGGGGACGATGCCTCCTGCAGTGGTGGTGGCGGTGGTGGTAGTGGTGGTGGTGGTTGCTGTGGCGCTTCGGGTGGAGGTGCCCTTGAATCAGCTTGGTAGCGCCGGCGTGACTTTGAAGTTGAGGACCCTATGGAAGACGGGGGTGAGGGCGGTGACCCCGTCGCAAAGGCAGCGTGCTGTGCCCCACTGCCATTGATCGGGACCGGTGCCGACCAGGAGTTCGTCTCGAAAGGCGCGTCCCCCTCACCGAATGCAGTTGACGCCGGCGGCAAAGCAGCCGACGAATACGGCTCCTCTAACTCGTGGCTGACATGCGGATGCAGGGCGTCACTTGATTCTGGGGGAGGAAGTGGGACGGGTGGAGCCGACAGTGGTTCATCGATGATGGCAATCTCAGCCGATTCTCCGCCGCCGGCAGGCACGGGGGTCGGTTGGCGACCCTCCCGAAGGGCCTTGGAGATGTCTGCAGCTCTCCACTTGGCGTAACGCACCTTCTCCTCGTGCTGGTGATACGGAACCAGGAAGAGAGAAAGGCGATGCGGTAGATCAGTCAGTTTCCAGAAAGGAAGGACGGGAATTCGGAAAGGCTCACCGCCTCCCAAGGCCCACGGTCCTCGAAAACGTTGAGCACCTCGAAGAACGTGGCAGCAGCAAGGAATTTCTTGGCTGTCTTCCGCGTGGCGGCACCGCGTCGGTCTTCATTATCTGCAGAAGCAAACACCCTCAGGGCAAAATCTTCTACGTATGCAGAGGACGCGTGCTCGACGGTGATGGCGTCGGATGAGCCAACAGTAGAACGGAGGTTCTCGAGGGTAGTGAGAAGAGCGGCGAGGAAATTACGGTTCGGCGTGCTGACGGCCCTGAGGGTGATCCCAACTTGGGCTGCATAATAAGCACCTATGAAAGGGCGCGTTGGTAGGGCCAAACCATGGAGACCACCTATAACATACACCAATACGATATTACTGGATCTTGAGTTCGTGTCTCATGCGCGCGTTGTAGGTACGACGTAATCGGTCTAAGGTCAGGGGGAATGGGTGGCAGACCGAGATAAGACATCTTGCTGGTGAGTGCAGCGAGCCTGTTTGCTGAAGAATGGGAGACAGAAGAAGCCTAGGCCTCGGAAGAGGAAATGGTGCTTGAAAGCGGTCTTTATAGCAAGATACCTGTGCTCGGAGCTACTCAACGTGTTCTTGGTCAATTGATACGATCGAGCTGTGATGACTCGGAGTGCAAGCGCTAACGCAGCGGAGCTGCTGGCGTGAGCTTCCCTTGATATAATCTCATCATCTCATGACTCCACATTTTACAGGTCTGGCGTATCATAGCCTCGTGGTTTGTCATCCGTACTACTCCACTCCGCTAGCCTCACTTTAAATTTCTCTGCCCTTCAAGTATCCTCACCCTGTCCATCACCGACCCTGGCGCAGGTGGCAGCCCGTGTTTCCTTGCCATCAACAACTTCGGCTGGTCCGTACGCAGATTGAGGGGTTCGGTCCGGCGTAGACTTAATTCTCCATTTGCGCAAGATGCAGTCCGAGTCGATGCACCCATGGTCTCCAACTGCTCTTGCTCACGCGATAGGGGTTCTAGACATAAGAGCCAGTCGCTGAGGACGTGCCAACATGCGACGAGAAGACTCGAATCCGCACCTAGCATTTGTAGTTTGCAGTTACGCCAACCATCCCCGGTAGATGTGTGCAGCTCCGTACTTTGTTGGTTCAGCTTGCTGGACAATTCTTCGTTGTAGCCATGTGCTTGTCGGAGCTTTTCCTTGACACGCCGCGTAAAAGGGGACTCGTGGCTGCGAAAGGAACGCCCGCCGTCCTCATCCATAGCATTCACATTCACATCTGGTGTGTCATGGGATGCGTTTCGAACTCTGCCGCCTGCCCGCAATTCCGTTTGCTCTAGGTACAGAAACCCAGACGTACTAGCAATTGTCAGAGCTCTAGCACGCGCACGACAGAGTGACGGGATGGGAGAGACAATGCAGCTTCCTGGGCTGCTTTGATCGGGATCTGATACAGGAATGCCGTCGCTTATAGAGCTTTCAGACGCTGTGTTACTGCCTGCTTGGGAATCCGGACTTGTTCTGTCTTCCCTGTTGTATTTTAACGTTCGGATAGCACTCGTAGCACGATGCTGAAGTGGCCGTTCCTCCCGTGGCACAGCCGTAGATTGAGTCTCGATGGCATGCGCGAGTAGCCACTGGTGCTGTCTGGTGGGCGATTGCGACGGTGGGGCATCCATTACAGAGGGCACTTCATGCTCACACTGCAATTCGTCGCCAAGTACGCTCAAGGCAGCGCTCTGTGGGCATGGCGTTGGATGGTATTGTGGCAATAATTCCTGTAATAGATGTTAGCGTGGACAGATCCAAAACCAAACGAGTCACAAAGACGTAGAGGGAAGGTGTTTGGTCCAATTCATACAAAGGACACTTGCTTCCAATATATCACCATCACTTACCGTAATGCCCAGTGGATGTTCTAGCGACGGTGGTCGCGTTCTGTAAGGAGGCGGAGAATCTGGGCAGTTCTCCGGGCCGCTGGATCGACGGAGATCGAGCCCATTGTTGGCCACACTCGGCTCGTTGGGGCGAGCGGACACAAGAATATCAGGCGGGCGGCTCGCGGGGGCAGGAGGATCCACCGATAGCATGGACACAACGCGTATGGGCAATGTAACAGACAGACGCGAAGTCAGTCCCAGAGTACCAGCAGAAGCATACACGGTAACACGGATGGCGTGATCGACGGCGAGGAGTTTGGAGCGCGCGATCGACAGCGCATCGGGCTGGGGCATGGAGTAGCTCATAATGAGCCAACTGACCCTAGATGATGTCAGGATATGGACATACTGGTATCAGAATACGGTGTGTGAACGCCGTCCTCTCTTGCGGATTGACTCCTGCCCACCAACCCTTGGAGCTGACGCATCTTCTTGTCGTACGCTCAGCCTTCACGAGTCGGCTCTCTGAAATCTCGTCTACAAATGCCTTGGCTTGGTGGCTAGCACCGGAGATGTGATCATTGACGGAGTGTTCGCCTCGGTGGCTTCGTGACCCTGACCGAGGTCTGTACACGGTAGTCGTACGAATGAGAGTGAGGCGTAGTGAGCGTACGGTCTTCCGTGTGTCGTTCCATATTTGTATGTGCACATAGCAGCGTTGTCCCGAAAAATAGGATGGACGAGCAACTCGCGCGGACAGCCTCAACTTGCTACGCGAACCGCCATGTGAAAACGACATCACGGCCGTGGAAACCAGGGGGCGAGTTGAAGGTATGAGCACCTCCTGAAGAGACAAGGGAGGCCAGATCGAGCATGAGCGGTAAAAATGTGCCAGAGATAGTCGATTTGTATTCGAGTTCTTAATGTTGATCGAGCTAAAGCACATGATCAGCGTTGAACCGGACGATACGTGTCGCAAGCATACGCCATGATGATGTAGCGCACCGACGCGCCGCCTGGAACGTCGATGATACCTTTTGGTTTGCCAAAACAAGAGTCAACTGGCAATGTCATCTCAAACGGTAGCAGATGTAATCCTTCCCTCGCCTCTCGATAGCCTTCTTCGTCAGCATAGTCGGGACTTTCGGAGAAAATCTGCTCGCTAGCGTAGCTAAGCTCATTGAACGGGCAGGAGTGATGAA
>QLOZ01013550.1:0-19078 GCA_003314065.1 Lactarius sp. MG50
CCCCCTCCAACGCCAGTGCCACCGATGCCGCGACACCGCCATGCGCCCCCGCCAACACCTCCAGTGCCGCCAACACCGCGACACCACCAACGCCGCTGGCAAAGCGACGCCGCCAATGCCACTCAAGCGCTGGGTTCCCTGACATACCCCCGAGCCCTGACACGCTTCACGAGTCACGACCCGAATGTGTAGTTGAAGGGCAGATGGAAATAGAATAGCAAAAGTTATCATGATATTGTATTGTGTAGTTAAGTTCAGTAGTTAGTTTCTAATAACTATAGAGTCAGAGAGTCCAGACATGGTGACGCGGCGACGCCTGCCTGGGGCCAGCTGCCAGCCTGGATACCCCACAGGTACCCGATCCCGCTGGGTACCCGGAGGTCCCGCGTCGCAGCCTCCCACGGGAGACAGGGTACATACCCGGTGCGGGAGCGGGTGCGGGACGTGTGCTCAATGCCCGCGGGAATACCCGTGTTATTGCCTACTTGTGAACCATCTTCAGCCTTTGCTTGTGAATCCTCACTCCTCAGGCCCATTGCCTGACTTTGCTCAGATTCCCCTTGTCTATGCTGAAGGGGAAGGGACTTAAGTTCAAGCATACTCGAAGCACGCCAGCCAAAGAGAGGTACTCAGACCTCTTGCCTATGCGCCCCCAGTCCCCAACGTCGCCTACACCCCCTCCATCACCAGTGGAGGTATGCTCAGATCATGGGCGTGACACCAGTGGTGTGTGTATGAGGATATTGTCCATGTATACTGTGACATATCCCCTGTTGATGAGGTCCTTAAAGATCTGGTTCATCATGGTTTGGAACATTGCCAGTGAGTTGGTGTGACACGGTTACGAGGGACCGTGGCTCAAAGCGAGCTCGCGTTCTTGTCACGTGATCGAGTAGGCACTACGCGTGACCTAAGTCGTCTGGTATTGCACGTGATCCTGGGAAGGATGATCACGTGGTATCTTGTTGGAACGGAGTAAGGCCGAGATGCCCGAGGCCGAGATGCCCGAGTACTTGGTTCCGGTAGGTCCTTCGCAAAGGAGCCTTTCTGTGACGTTACACGTGTTATAGCACACGCGTCAAGCTTCGATGTGGCTGACTAAGCCGGAGCGGTGATAGAGAAGAGAGGAAAAGGAAGTTGCTTAGTCACAAGGGTGTCTGCAGTGGGATTCAACTCGTATTGGAGACGAAGTTGAGACTGGGGATTCCAGCTCAACTTCCTACTGCTTTTATACTACCCTACCTAGTCATAACGAGTCGTAGGTAGGAGTCAATCAAGAGTCAGTAGTGCTCACCAAGAGTCACTACTATGAATCGCGTACAGTCGCGACGACTCAAAGGGAGTCGCCATGAGTCGCTATATCGTATCAGTCGCGTCGCGTCGCGTCTCAGTCACGAGGAGTCATCGCGTCACATGACATATGGTCACATGACAACTGGTAGTCCGAGTCGCGTCACATGATATCTCATCATGTGACAGTACAGGTCACAGGTCAGAGCCCGAATGGCGCGTTAAGTAAAGAGAAGTGAAAGAAACCGTAACATGGTGAGGCTGAAGAACATGACCATAGGTTCAAATAATCCAAGGTTCATCTTAAATGCAGCCTTCCACTGGTCCCCTTTGTGTATGTGGATGTTGTTGTAGCCCTATCTAATGTCCATCTTGGTAAAAAGTGCATGCCCTCTCACCCTATCAATGAGCTCTGGGATGAGGGGGAGTGGGTAGCAGTTGCAGACGGTGATGGCGTTGAGCTTCCAATAGTTGATAACCAGGCATAGATCTCCATTCTTTTTCTTGACAAAGAAGATCAGGAATGCATACTCTGATTTTGACAGTTTGATAAGGCCTTGTGATTCATTCTCTTTGGTCCACTGGCACAGGAATACTTGTTCTTTGGGATTGAGTGGATATATCTTACAGTCAAAGTTTATAGGCATGTCTGGTTTGAGGTCAATGGTGTGGTCCCATGGGCATGAACCTGGGAAGCATTGGGCTGCTTGTTTGCTGAACACCTTGCAGAAGTGGTGGTAGTGTGCGGGTACTATCTGATCCCACGTTCGTGTTTCTGTGGACTGGGCTTCTTCAGCAATGTGTTGGGAGACTGTGGTCTTGCATAGGTGCACAATGAGCTCATCTCCTGGCTCCAGGAGTGGTGGACATGGTGGGATTTCAGCATGGAACCCAGTGACGCGTATGGGAAGTGTGGGTTCTATGAGGGATGCTTCTGGTGTGCGTATGATGACTTCTGCATCCAGTGTGCCTTTGGCCCAGTTTATGCATGGGTTAGTGGCAGCGAGCCAGGGATATCCAAGGATTAGATCGTCTCCTCCTAGTTCTGCGACATAGAATCAGTGAACATGGCTGTCCTTCCCAGTGAAGACCTCGAGTTCTGTGAACCTGGTGAGTTCCCCAATGCTGTTCTTGCTTCCATCTGCATTGCTTAGCTTTCTTGGACGTCTGAGGGGTAATGTGGCAAGTCTGTGTTGTTTAATAAATGCTGGGCTGATGAAGTTTTCTGTTGCTCCACTGTCCAAGAAGGCAGGGAGTGTGGCCTTGACTGTTGATGTGTGTAACTGAGCTGGGATATGCATAGATTTAATTCTTGGTAGGTACACATTGTGACAAAACATGGCCCAAATACTGGCCAACATATTCAGGCATTTGGAAAACCCTGACTCTCCCACATTTGTCCCATTTTGTTGTAGTCATCATCATTGAGAGTGGCCATAGCTTTGAGGATGGCATCTGGGGTGGCTAGGCCTGCAGGTGTAGGGATGGTGACAATTTCCTCCTCCTCTGCATATTCCGGTGCTTCCTGCATCTCCTGGACTTTGGCAATGCGTGTATGTCCCTGCTTGCACTTCCTGACCAGGTGCTACGCCACGCACAGGGCGTCGACGCAAAACACAAGATGACTTAAAGTCACAAGGTCATGAGGACATGAGCAACTTGGGACAAGGGAGGTGAGACTGAAGCTGTGATTGGTGTTGCTCCAAGCACAGTCATGGTCTCGTCACAAGGAGAGGAGAGAAGAGTAGGGGAGGTTGTCTTCCTTCATTCGGGCTCCGAATGAAGAAAGATAACCTTCTCTGTGAGTTCACATGGGATGAGAGGAGATTGGACACAAGTAGATAGATTGTTCTAGCACCAAACTGATATGCTAGTGGATGGAGATACGAGTGCGTAATCAAGAGCTAAGCAGAAGCTTGGGGAATAAGCCCCAAGCTACTGTGCCTTATATACATGGTCCTTGCTGCAGCCGCATCACCCTCCTGCCACCTGGGACCCACATGAGTTATGTAGCGCAGCAACTAGTGCGCAGCTAGCAGGTGTGCAGTGGAACTTAAAGGAGACTCTTACTTAGTTGTACTAGCTACTAAGAGGGCAAAAGCAACTCTGCATTTACCAGGCGAAAAGCTGGTGCTTATATACATGTAGGCATGTGTGACGTGACAATATGGTGACATGCATATATCCTAGTATATCATAATATATCCCATAAGGGGATATTGCCCATATGTCTGGATTAGGTCTAGTCAGACCTAGAGCAGTCCAGATCCCTGCGGGATCTGGCCCTTGTGTTGCCAGTTCAACACGCTTCACATCCCACCACCAACACACTCATAGAAGGTAAGTAACACATTCTATAAAAAGCTGACTTTCTTTATCTACAGGTATTGTTGTGGGGGCATGAACAAGCCCAGGATACACACATCAATGCAGCAATGGGGGTAGCACCACCAGCAGCAACGGCGGTGGCGACAGCTGCAGCAGCAGTGACAGCAATGGTGACAGCTGCAGTGGCGGTGGCGACAATGGTGACAGCAGCAGCAGCAATGGCGGTGGTGGTGGCAGTGGCGACAGCTGCAGCAGCAGCAATGGCAACAGTGACAGCTGCAGCAGCAGTGGTGGTGGCGGCAACAGCTGTAGCAGCAGTGGTGGCAGTGGCAACAGCTGCAGCAGCAGCGGTGGGGGTGGGGGCAGGGGCAGGGGCAACACCTGCACCAGCAGCGGGGGCAACACCTGCAGTGGTGGGGGCGGCAGCGACAATGATGACACCTGTAGCAACAGCAGCAGTGGCGGTGGTGACACCTGCAGCAGCAGTGGGGACAGGGGCGACACTTGTAGCAACAATGGTGGTGGTGGTGGTGACACCTGCAGCAGTGGCAGTGGCGACAGCTGCTAACAGGATTTTCTTTTCTTTTCTCTTTCATTTCCTACTTGAATAGTACAGGTACTATACATTTATGTACAGTATAGCGGTGTAGATGATAGCATAATAAAGAGTTGTTTTTACCTGTACCCATAGGTGTGGACCATGTGGTGCACCATGTAAAGTAAGTAACATGTTCCCTTAAACCTGACATTTTATTTGACAGGTATTCTTGTGCCTAGTGGGGGTATGAACAAGCCCAGGATACCCCACACACTGCAATGTGGCAACGCCAGCATTGGTGGCAGCACCACTGGCAGTGGTGGCTCACATCTCAATGCGGCAACGCCAGCATCAGCAGCAGCATCGACATCAGCAGCACCAGCACACCAGCAGCAGCACCAGTGGGAACAGCAGCAGCACGCAGCAGCAGCAGCACCAGTGGCAGCAGTGGCGACCAGTGGCAGCACCAGTACAGCGGCACCAGCGGCACCAGCAGCAGCACCATTGGGCACAGCAGCAGTAGCACCAGCATGGTGGCAGCACTGGCACCAGTGGCACCAGCAGCGGGTGCAACACCAGCACCAGCAGCAGGCATGGCAGAAATGGTGGGAGCATCAGCAGTAGGAACAGTAGCAATGGGGGCAGCAGGAGCACCAGTCGCAGCACTAGCCACAGAGCAGCAGCTGGAGTGGGAGGGGGCTTACTACATGCCCAAAAGCCAAGTGCACACTTTTATCTTTTGCTTTCACACTGCTGCTTCTGCTGAGCCTTTTTTTATTGTGTCTAAAAAAACCAGACACTAACCCATTCGCAAAAAAGCCTGGTGGTCCATGCTCCCACCTGGCATAGTAGTGGTACGAACCACACAATGACAATGCCAACACCGAAATCCAGTCTCGGATCTGGATCCACCACCGCCTTTTGATGAGCACCTTCCAGCAGTCAACCACTCCACCAAGTGGTAGGGCAAAGCCACACCCCTCCCATCACTTTCCCTGAGTACACATTCTGATGCTCCTCTCTTGATTCATGGGTGGCAATGACAAGGGTGCAGGGGAGTTTTTTGTCCCATGTGAAATGTGCAATGTTTGGCAGCATGGCCAGTGCATGGGTATCTGAAACAATGACATGGTGAGTGATGGTTACTATTATTGTGAGCAATGCAGGCCTGACTTACATCCAAGTCGAGCTTCTCAAGTGCGCCACCACTGCACCCATTCTGTTATGCTCACTCATGGCTTTGCCCTGCTGTATAGGAGACTGGCAAAGTGGCCCTGGGTTTGTCTCCCATCCTCTAATTCCCATTCCAATGTAACCGCAAGTTCCCTTGCATTCACCAACTCATCAAAAACCTCAGAGCGATGAAATACCATGAACAATTGTGATGGGGCAGCATACGATGAAATGATGGCCCTCAAGCTTGATCACCCAGATGCAGACAAGGACGTAATCAAGTTGTTGTGAGTATCTTCGATATCCGTGGCCGTCATCTCAGAGAACCATCTAGCTTTGAGATACTCCTCAAGATCATCAGCATCGCATAGGGGTGGAATTGGAGTGGAAGAGTGGGAGTCAGGTATGGAGACACATGGGGAGGAAGGGCGTGATGTGGTTAGGGTGTTGGTCATGTTGTATAGGTGGTATTCTCTAAGAGAGTAGGTGTGTTCAAAGGGGTTTCGTGTGTAGAGGGCGAGGAATGCGGAGGTGAATTGAATGTGGGTGTCTGTCATTGCATTGGGTGAAATGATATCCCCTCTTTTAAGGTTGGTGATGTCTCGGCATCTTTGTCAATGTGGGTGCTGTTGGGTGTTGTTTGTGGAAGTTTGCCGTAAGTTCTGGAGCATGTAGATCTTGATGGGCAACCCATGAGTCCTCTGAACTAGGGAATCCTTTCCAGTGGACTCTGTATTGGAGGAGTTTCCTCCATCCGAACAGTCATGATTGGATGATCTTTTCAACCTCCCATTTGGGGTTGCCTTCAATAATTTCTGGGGGTGGCCTTGTGTAGTTGTGGCCATGTTCAGTTGTCTCATTATATTGTGTAAGGAGGTCAATATGGAAGACTGGATGGATACACATGGTGGGTGGTAGGCATAGTCGGTACGTCACCAGGGATAATTTTGTGATGATCTGGAAAGGCCCATAGTGTCTGGGTGTGAGTTTGGAAGTCAGGTGATGTGTTTTGAGGTTGCGCCCTTCTAACCATACTTGGTCTCCTTCCTCGAATTGGGTAAATGGGCGCTGTTCGTCCTTTATTTGTAGGGCTGTTTGTGCTTTGTCTTGTGCCTTTTGCATGTGTTCGAGATGCTCCTGAACTACTGGGACATCTGATTCGTCAATCACTGACGGAATCATAGGTTTTGTCCCGAATAGTAATTTGTGTGGTGTCACCCCAGTTTTATTGTGGGGCCATGAGTTGTGAACGAATTCGGCTAGGGTCAGGTACTGCAACCATTCTGTTTGGTCGTCTGCAACCCATAGTCAGAGGTATTGTTCCACCCATTGGTTGGCTCATTTGCTTTGTCCATCAGTTCGGGGGTGGAAGGCTGTGCTGACATTTTGTTCAATATGAAGTAATCGGCATAACTCCTGAGTGAAGTTAGAGATGAAACACGGGTTGCGGTCTGATATGATTTTGTGTGGTATACCAAACCAGGGGACTAGGTGGCAAAAGTAAAGGGTTGCCACTCCTTCACTGGTTATGTTCGTCATGCATGGTATGAACTTTGCGGCCTTGGAGCACCCTTGATCAATGATCGTAAGGATGGCATTGTATCCATTCGATGTGGGCAGATCCATGATAAGATCCATGGCCATGGTCTGGAATGGTCCTTTTTGGGGTTCTACTGGAAAGGGTTGTAATGGCGCTTTCCGTGGATGGGTACATGGTTTATTTTCTTGACAGGTTGCACAGCCCTTGACATAGTTGGTGGCGAATCAATTCATTTCATCCCCTTGGTAGACTTGTTTGAGTAGGTGTTGGGTGTTGGCGATCCCTGGGTGCCTGGCTAATGGATGGTCGTGATAATGTTTTAGGATCGCTCTTCTCTCTTCGAGGTCTGATGGAAATATTAATCTTGTGAAATGACTTTTGGGGAGCATGATGACCCCCTTGTTGTCGTCTTCCCCAGTCATGACCCCTGGTGGTCTTGAGAGAAAGTCAGCCACAATATGTCTTTTCCTGGGGACATGCACCAATTTGAAATCGTAGTCTGCCAATTTCTGCATCCATCGAGATTGGCGGCGGTTCAAGTCTTGGGTCTTTCGGAAGTAAATCAAATTGTGGTGGTCTGTGTAGATGAGTGTTTGATGTGGGCTGCTGCCTACGTAGGGTCACCAAGTAGTGAGAGCCACTACTACAGCGTACATCTCTTTGTCATAGATATCCCAATTCCTTTGGGTTGCATCTAGTGTCTTGGACAGAAAGGCTATCGGGTGGGTTTTACCTCGTTTGTCTTTCTGGTTGAGTGTAGCTCCAACTGCGTAATTCAATGCATCGGTGTCGATGGTGAATGGTTGGTCAAAACGCAGTTGGTGTAGTACCAGTGCTGTAATGACTGCTTCGATGAGAGTGTCGAATGCCTTCTGACACTCTGGAGTCCAGTTGAATGGTTCTCCTCGTGCAGATGCCACCACTAATTGGTTGAGTGCTGCTGCTAGGACACTGAAGTTCTTGATGTACATGCAGTAGAAGTTCAGGAATCCTAGGAAGGAGCGTACTTGTTTCACTGTGGTTGGAACTCTCCAGTTCTTGATTCTGGCTACTTTTACTGGGTCCATGGCAATAGTATCTGGGGTTATGATCACCCCAAGATATTCCACTTGTGTCACCTCAAAGAGGCATTTCTATGGTTTGAGGTAGAGGTCATGTCACTCTAGTACTTTAAGTACGTCGTGTACTACTCGTCGATGCAACATTAGGTCGTTTGGGGTGTGGATGAGGATGTCGTCCATGTAGACAGTGACATATCCCTCATTGATCAATTCTCGGAATAGGTGGTTCATCATTGCTTGGAACGTGGCTGGTGTGTTGGTGAGCCCGAAGAACATGACTAGTGGTTCAAAGAGACCTCGACTTGTTTTGAATGCTGCTTTTGCTTGATCTCCTTCTCATATCCTGATGTTGTTGTATCCCCACCTCACATCTAATTTGGTGAAGAGACCGGAGCATCCTCCAGGTACTCTTGTCAGCCAATCCATTAACTCTCTGATCAATGGTAGTGGGGTAGTGTCCCTTATCATCCAGGAGTTCAATTTTCAGTAGTCCTGAACCGGGCAATACATTCCATCTTTCTTGAGGATGAAGAAGATGGGTGATGCGTATGGTGATTTGGATCATCTAATTCTGCCAATGTTGATGTTTTCCTCGAGAAACGCTTGTTGGGCCTTGTCTTCTTTGGGAGTGAGTGGGTAGATTTTGCAATCTATGGATGCCAGTGTGTCAGGTTTAAGTTCGATGGCATGATCCCATGGGGTGGACTCAGGGAATCGCTGAGCTGCTTGGTTGCTGAACACTTGGGCGTGATTGTGATAGTGGTCTGGGACTATTTGGTCCCAAGTCTGCTTAGGTTGGGTATTTGCTGCTTCCGCCAGTTGTTGTGCTACCATGGTCTTGGCGAGTCGCATGATCAATTGTTCTCCTGGTCATATGAATGGGTAGTTTTGAACTGTAGCTGTCAACATTCTGGCCACTTTGGTTTCACAGGTGGGGTTTTGTGTTGCTGCTCCCACTGTTCATATGATTACTTTTGCTAGGAGTGTACCTTCTCTCCAATTGGGTTGTGCATTGGAGGCCGCGAACCATGGGTATCCTAGTACCACGCAGTCTTCATCCATGTCTGCAATATAAAAATGCAATGTGTGGGGGGTTTCTCCAGTCATTACTTCTAGGTCTGTGTAGTGCGTGATGTCTCCTCCCTTGTTCAGGGAGCCATTGGCATTTTTTAGTTTTCATGGTAAGGGTAGTAATTTAGTCCTGAGCTTGTGTTCATCTATGAATTGTTGACTGACAAAACACTCTGTTGCTCCAGAGTCTAGGAAGGCGAGGAGGTTGGCCATTTTCAGTGCAGTGTGAAAGGAAATAGCGATTTGCATGGAATTCATTTGGGGTAGAAATACATTGCACTGAAATAATGCCTGAGCAAAGGCCATCTTGCTCAAGCTTGCCCAAAACCCTCCTCTTCGCATACTTGTCCCCACTTCGTAGCCATCTCCTGATGCTCCACCGCTGTCATGCCTCTTAAGAAGGCAATCACTTCATCTTGGGATAAGGGCATCATCTGCCCATTACCCTTGGTGTTCTCTCCTTCAGTCGTGCTGGTTTGGGCTCGTTTAATGTCGGCCCATTGTTTCTTTTGAGGGCATTGATTGGAAATATGTCCTTTGGCTTGGCAGAAGTAACAACGCCCTTCTCATCTGCACCTCTCCTTGTCGGCTTTGGTGACTGCTTTGTGGGCACTGTCTACCTGCATTGCATCAGGATTGGATTGACGGGTCTCTCATTGTGTGTTGAATTGTTCATGGCTGTTTCAATTCTGCATGAAGAACGGCCGCAGAACCCCACGGGTAGGTGGTTTATTCCCTGTGGCCTTCTTTTGGACCCAGAAGGCTTGTTGGTGAGGTTCCAGGGCTGTCATGATAGCCATCCGTTTATGCGTGGCGGCCTTCCAATTGACCCATGTTTGCGGTTGGTTGAGGTTCATACACGTGTCAAGGAGTCTGACATTGTTCAATCCCCATTTGAATTTTTCTAAGACTGCTGGGTCGTCCTCTTGGTACTGAGCCTTATGTGCCCATTCGGTGAAGCAGGTAATATAGGTGTCTATATCCAACCCCTGCATTTGCAATTTGTCAAGTTCAGCTGCTGCCCAGTATTGTTGATTGGTGTCGGTCCAGTCCTGGATGAAATTTTGTTCGAATTGTTCCCAAACATTGGGTAGCGGTGGCATAGGGATCGGGTTGCCCATGATCCATTCTTCTTGAGTCCTTTTCCACTTGGAGACGGCTGGTCCTCGAATGTAAGTCAGAGCATGAGCCACTCAACAGTAGGGATCAGCGATGACTGGGGTGTGTTGGTTAAGGAAGTGATACAGCTTTACAGCATGCATGAAGTCATTGGCAAGAAGTCGGTCCCCTTCAAAGATCGGGGGTTCCTTCCCTTCCAGTTTCCCATTCCCTTGAGGCACTCCAGCCAGAGGTGCTGGGGCTACTGCAGGTGGGGGGGGTGGAGTGCCTCCTCCTCCTCCTCCTCCCACTGGTGCTGGGGGTCCGCCAGGTGCTGGGGGAGGGCCTGCAGGTCCACCCCCACCACCACCACCACCACCACCACTGCCTGCAGCAGGGGCTGTGCATGCAAGTGTGGACACTTGTGCGGGTGTGAGAGTCACTGTCGCCATCCTAGTGATTGGGGGGTATGTGAGTTCATCGTCATCTGTTGTGTGTGCAGTTGATTGTTCGTGTGAAGTATCAGTGGGATCTTTGTCAAGGTGTGGTCTGAGGGTTTCTACGCTGGTTGTTGCTTTGAGTTCAGAGGCTAGTGGCAATAATACTTCATGGGTGAGATCCTCCCCAGTGAAGTTGTCAATGTCTGGGTTAAGGGCCAAGTTGGGTGGTAGTCCGGTTGCTCTGCCATTCTCGAACTTATGCGTTAGTTTGTTCCAGTCTTGGTAGAAGGTGTAGAAGATGTCATGTTGGTATACAAGGGGAAAGACTTGTCCTGTGTACAGCATGTAAAATCCGTCCCACAGTGTGAACACCGATGGGGTGAGTTTGGTTCCCTTTTTGCAGAAGAGTGCTTGTTTCTTTCCAATTTTCGTCCAAGGGATTCTCTCCTTCAGTACTTCGTTGATTTCGTTTGGTATGGTCAGAAAGGGAGGTCAATATTGGGGGGGGAGCTGTGAGCCGTCAAGGATGTAGGGGCTACCATAGTCCTCCAGTTTATCGTTGTTGTACTATTCAAAGTTGTATCTGTTGAATGACCAGAGCAAGGGCGGTCCTTCTCTCGTGTAGTAGATAGAGTTGGTGCACTAAGAACTCGTGTTCAATGTTGTGGTGTTGTGCGCATGTTTGTTTGCAGTGTTCGCTGTGGACTCTAACTCGAGTGTTAAGGTACACCTCTACGTGATCGAGGTGATCTTGTTCTTTGAGTCGGTCAAGTAATTCTTCCTGGGTAGCGTCCAGTTCATAGTATTCAGGAAGCTAGTTCTAATGTTACACATAGGTCCCATGCGTATCACTAAGTCACACTTAGGTGGGTAAGGCCTTCGGACTTGAGATAGAGTTCAAGGAATAGCCTCAAGGAGTGAGGATGCACAAGTCAATGGAATGGGAAACGTTGGCTAGTATTGGTACAGGAGAACTAGCTTAGGGAGTACAGATTGGTAGGTCTCGCCCTTAAGTATCTCATATTGTGAGTAACTCCTATGTTATCTGGTACAGTCATGTGCTTTGTCAGTCACTGGCCCTTGCCCTAATCGTACAGGTAAAGAAAGGTAAGAAAGAAAGAGAAAAGCATAACACCGATCACAACCACCATCTACTCCAGAAACTGCAGGAGTTTAGTCATTCCAGCTCTTCCATCCTAAAAGCTCTTGATGAAGGATGCATTGTCCTGAACCTGGAAGCCAAAGAACTGATTGATTATGCCCATTACAATTCCCTGGCTTGATTATGATACATGATTGACAAATACCCAATTGGAAATCTTGCTGTGATATGTTCCTGACTGAACTGACTTGAATCCCCACTCCTGTACTGTTACACTCAGCCTTGGGCATTCTTAGTGGCGTGCTAATCTGTGACTTGGTTCAGCCCAAGTCCTGCTTTGTTGGGTAGTACTGCGGGTACTGTGGATGTTATAATTATGGTTCTCCTCTTGTTTACTGAGGCACAAGACGTAGGCCTTCTGTGGTGTCTCCTCTTGATTGCTGTGGCTCAAGACGTAGGCCAACTGGTGTTCTCCTATTGATTGCTGAGGCTCAATACATAGGCCTTTGGTGGTGCACAAGTGCCACTGGTGCACAAGTTGCGCAGGTGCACTTGGTGACTCAAGCGCAAAGATGTGAGGGGCCAAAGGTTCCCTGAATACAAGGGAGGAGAAACAAGGGGGTAGAGTGAGAAGCGGAGTGTATTGGCAGTCCTTTGGGGTCTGTTCTGGTTCATTCTAACCAAGGGTCACTCTGCAGTGATTCCAAGGAGTCTGGTATTCATAGGCTGATCAGAAGAGGTCAAGTCTGAGTCTTACATGTCAGAAATGCATACTACTTATAGTAAACTGTCAAGGCCCCTATCTAGAGGGATGCGTAAGTGTCAGGGCATAGGGCCCAAGTCGTCATAAGAGTCTGGAGCACACGCCATAAGGGCGCGGCAGCGTTCTAGTTCAATCTGATGGACGCGTACAAGGTATGATGTCAAGGGTCAGTTCAAGTGTCCAATCATCTAAGAAACCATTATCATAATGACGCGCGGCTTGCACACATGCCAGAACACATCTGCACCATGCCCTAGGACCTAGGGAACACGCCTTCAGTGTGCTGTGATGTGCCAATGAGATGTGAGACATGCATGCACCTGCAGTGCCATGCATCTGCCACAACCATGCACTCGTAGCATGAGGCTAGGAGCTCCTTCCTAATTAGTCCAATCCAGTGTCAGTTCTTTTGTTGTACAGTAATTCAATCATATAGCATCGTAGGGCCTCCCAGGGAGGTCCATATTCCACCCTTGTCTTGTCAGGTACCTTGTCACGAGTCCCAGAGACAGCGCAAGGGCTAGTTCAGTGCACAGAGGCAGCGTGATTGTAACATGTACGATACAAAAGGTCAATCGCTGACACACATCCCCAGTCACAAATACCCCCATGTCTTCCTCAGAGTCACTACCCTCACCAATGATGCACCTATCCTCCCCTGAATTGATGACACAGCAACAATGACCCTTCACTACCCCACAGCAATCTTGATGATGACACGAACCCTAAAATTGCAGAGACCTCGACTTGGACAGTCGAGCAAATGCACTGATGAAGTGAGTACATGAGATCACCACATGAAACATTGTCACTCGCCTTGCCTTTGAAGCACGATTTACTTGGGAACCCTTCACTCCCTCCACATTGGCCCTACTCAACTCCATCATTGATGAAGACACAATCATGATGGATGCCTGGTAAAGCCGGGACATCTTCAGACCTGACAGGGGGGCAGTGTTACACTTTTGACCACTTTATACTACCACCTCTCTTTCCCTCTTCAATACTTGACTCCTGAGTGTCTCAAACCCTTGATTTGACTATGGTATTGACTCACATGACTCAACTTGGAAGTCTACTCTCATGATCCCTCTAACTATATAAGGTAGCCTAGACTAGTCTTGTATCTCTAGGCTTGTTCACTTTGTACCAATACTGAGCCCCACTCTGGCCCACAGTGGCTAACCAGCTTTCCTCTCATCTTGCACATCATCAGATCCTCAGGCCAATTGCCTGACTTTGAACCCCCTTGTGAACTCTTGTCATTGGGTTGCATGCCTAAAGGGACCATCACTGCACTCAGTCTCAAGCTCAAGGCTCGCAGTGCCTGAGTCCAGCCTTGACTCAGTGACTGATCAACACAATACGCCCAATGCTCAGGCATAACAATATCACTGCTACTCTGTAGCTGTTATGATCTGGACCGTCTACTGTACTATTTTTCCTTCTCTTTCTCACCCTGTACCCTTACCCTCAGCCCACCACCTCTAGGCCCCTCCCCTATTGCTTACTGACCACCGATTATGATGCACCTCGGCCCTATGCCCTGGTACTGTGACGCATTTCCTTCTACCTACCCTGTACCCTTACCAGTGACCTCATACTTATCTATGACGCATCTTTACTTACCCTTGACCCTAGCCAGTACTTATAGTGTGTCATCTTAGCTGTATGGACTCCAGACTCGACTTCTTGAGCAATCAAGTTAGTTTCACCCATCCTGAAGCTAGAGTCCCTCTCAGGTCCCTTGAGAGCTTTAGCCTTCACTGTCCCTCTTGGCTTAGGAGGTAATAGTCGAACTACGATTGTTTCCACCTGTGCCAAGAAGAACTGTTCCTCTTGGACTGTAGATAATAGTTGACTCCAACTCATTATCTCCGTCCCAAGAAGTACTCCTCTTGTCTTGTGAATCCTCTTTTTGCCTGAGTGTTCCAGGCCCTCCCAGAATCTCCAGAAGCCTAGGCTTGGGCTAGATCAAGCCAAGAAACCACCAGACGCACACGTCATGCACCAGGCCACGCTTGAGCCTAACACCTGAAACCCCAGAGTGGAGGAAGAAGATGCAGGAGGATTGCTGGTGCCCCCTTGTGGCCATAGACTTGGACGTGGTGAATGAAGGGGCTACTGAAGCCAACCACCCAGGGCACCCCTTTCATGTTAACTCTCCTGCCTCCCCCTGGTACTGGTCAGAGTGCATCCAGGATGGCTCAGGCCACCTTGTCATCCCTAAATACGTTGCCTTCATGTTCAGTGCAAAGGACCCCATCCTCATGGCCACCATGGGCCAAAACAAAGTCACCTACACCTTCCCACTCTGCGCACACCCCACACCCAAGAATTCCTACTGCCCACTTCCCCAGCTCACCCCTTGCCAAGTCTCCATCTTCACTGATGAAGGTGGTGACACTGGTGCCTTCTACAGACATGTGAACAATGCCCTCAAAGCCCTGGGGGATCTGTACATAATAGGGGAAGTGGAGCATCTGTGCGTAGCAGAGATGGCCATCAACTCACATGCCATGGACATTGAGATGGAGAAGTGATGCATGACTGAGTCCAGGAGGCTCCTGGACTACCACTTGAGGCACCTTGGGTACTACAGGGACCAGTGACACCAGGCAGTGGCTCACCTCTCTGCCATGGATGCTTACAACGTCCTCTACCCTTACATGACCAGTGTGCATGCCCCCCTTGACACTCCTGAGGACCAAGTCCTCAACTACTGCCCTGACTCCCACCTGCATGAAGCACTATGCAAGGCAGGGGAAGGCTACACCCAATGCCCCAAGGAACTGACCCTCTCCACCTGCATCTTTGGTTGCCCTCCACCTCCAGGCCCCTATTCACTCATCGCATGCCTCGCCAGGGCCAGGGGGCACAGCCCTTCCCTTGCCTACCCCATCCTCGACAACCCTGCACCTACCCCCGCTGACCCCATCATCTCTGATGGCTACAACGCAGAGGCCATGAATGCATATGACTGGACTGACCAGGGTAGTGTCTGAGGTCAGCCACAAACCTTAGGAGGGGGATGATGTCACATTCTACAGACTCGTATGCTTCACTTTTTACTTTTACTATGTTTACCACTCCTCACTTTGACCCTATGGACTGCTGGGCCCCTATGGCCCATGACTCCACTCCTGTGTCTCACTTCTGTACTACTTACTTACCACCAGGTCTGACGGACCACCTGGACTGGCATGCAGCCACTAGTGCTACATTTGCACGCCTCTGCGCATGCACTGCCTCGGCACCTTACTGACTCATTACTACCTGACTCACCTACTATACAATAACTCCTGATGACTTGGGCTGCTTACTAGTGTCCTAGGGACACTATGACTCACATTGACTCATGCTCACATGTACTTATATCACACCATATACTTAGGACAGACCTTAAGTCTATTCTCTTGTAAATCTCAGACCTGTACAAGCAATCTCCTCACTTGTGAATCCTCACTCCTCAGGCCCATTGCCTGACTTCGCTCAGATCCCCTTTGTCTATGATAAAGGGGAAGGGACTCAGCTTCAAACACACTAGAAGCACACCAGCTAGGGAGAGGTACACAGACCTCTTACCTTTGTGCCCTCAGTTCCCATCGTCACCTATGCCCCCTCCATCGCCAGTGGAGGTACGCTCACTATTAGAGCATGACAGGGAGGGTACAGGGCAAAGAAAAAGTGTACAGTAGGTGGTTTAGATTGTAACATACACCCAGAGAGTGGGTGTGACACTAAGGCCCCAGTGCACCTTAACACCAACTGTGTCAATACAGTACACTTAGCAAGGGGGAGTGTTGAACCAAAAACACTTAAGCTAGTATAACTGAGCATCCAGTAGTGGTGGCTCTAGGTCTGGTCTGGGCTCTAGAACAATGCCCCAGTTGAGTTAAGCAATCCCCTTATGGATTTACAAGGATACCTACCTATGGTAATAGTATACTGGCACATAGTGACTAGTTATGCTTTCCTGTTACAGTTTCTTTCTTTTACTTTACATGCAACTCTGACCTGTGACCTGTACTGTCACATGACATGCTGTCATGTGATGTGACTCAGACTACCTACTGTCACATGACCATATGTCATGTGATGCACTGACTCCTCATGACTGCGACATGATGTGACTTGTACAAGCAACTCATTGCAACTCCCTACAAGTCATCACAACTGTACGTGACTCATAGTAGTGACTCTTGGTGAGCACTACTGACTCTTGATTGACTCCTACCTACAACTCAATGTGACTAGGCAGGGTAGTATAAAGGCAGTAGGAAGTTGAGCTGTGAATCCCCAGTCTCAACTTCATCTCCAATACAAGTTGAATCCACTGCAGAACCCTCTTGTGTGACTAAGCTCTTCTCTTCTCTTCTCTATCACTGCTCTGGCTTAGTAAGCCATATTGAAGCTTGGCAACATGTGCTATAACATGTGCAACATCACACAGTAGCTCCTTTACAAAGGACCTACTGGAACCTAGTTGTCACGCGCCCGGGCTTGGGTGCGGGACAAAAAGTGGCAGGTAGCGTTTTTCGTCAGGGGACTCATTTTCCAGTACAGAGTGCATCATGGACGCACCACCTCCAGCCCGGAGTCCTGGACAGAACGGGCAGTGGTGTGACATGACGTCACTCTGTCACGACTGGCTATTACTTAGCCAGTCTTACTATACTACCTCCCCCCTTTACGCTATGCTTCCCCTTGGGACTACTCGGCCAGATTACGATACAGCGATGACTCAAAACCACGGGCTCCATGTGGGGCCCTCATGTAGTATAAAAGAGAAGCCAAACTGGGGACTTATTCCTCAGTTTTCGGCTTAGTTTCACTCAAGCACTGTACACGCAGCTCAGAAATTGACTTTGATCCTTTGCACTCCTTGAGTGATCTAAGATCAATCTCATCTTATCTCTTCAAGTCTGGTACTGAGTCGCCACTCAGTACCCTGGAAAGTCTGCAATCTTATCTCCTTCAAGATCGATCTTACCTCCCTCAAGAGCGTGATACTTGTCTTCGCCATAGTCCTTTACTTAGGGCTAGCTTGGGTTATCTTATCTCAGGTTATCAAACTCGACTTAGACAAATCCAAGGCAAAGTCAGCTTGACCTTGCAGAGGCTCACCCAGCCTTAAGGCCCCAGTGCGCCTTAACACTAGTACTCAGGCATCTCAGCCTTACTTTGTTCCATGAACCAATACACATGACTATTCCCACAGTCACATGCCAAGTCAAGTCAACTTAGATCACAGGCAGCAGCCACTCAATCACATGACACCAAACACAAGCTCACTTTGAGCCACAGTCCCTCATAACTGTGACATTTCCTCTATATATATAAACCTCCAAGTAGCACACTCTAATCCTCAGTCTCTAACTTCTACTTGTTGCAGTACAAGTCTAAGCTCCCTAATTGTGATGCACACTCTATGCTGCTCCTCACTATAACCAATCTCTCAAATGAAAACTTCAGTTAACCAACAGTCAAACTATTCTAATATCAAATACATGGTCATGGTGCTCAGGTGCAGCAGCTGTTAAGTCATGAGTTCACATTAAAGATGGGGTGAATAACAATAAAGTCTACAAAGTCCTGAACAGAATACTCCTGAGGAGGTGCAAGAAAGTATTGAGCAACTTGCAAGCCAATGTTTGACTTCTGATAGTCTAATTCTGCTTGATTGAGAGCTGATACCAGCAAAGTGCCAGAAACATGTAAAATGGTAGCATGCTTCAAGATCATAATGATAGCTGGCACAAAGTTAAGATATAGTGGAAATAGGAATAAAAACAAATACCAAGTATGAGATGATGTTTCTTGCAAGAAGAAAACTAGAAAGACATGTGTATCAGAAGCTTAACCATATAACAATAATGTGAGAGTGCCACCTGTTTGATAATTGGCAGTGACATAACATGCTTTGCCTAATATTTGAATAAGAGGAGTGATCAGTTCAATTCAGTTGGTTATATGCAAAGGGCACCCACAGTCTGCAGGGTAGTAGGCACAGGGAGTCAGCAGGGGTGAATCCAAGCAAATGAGCACAGGTACTCACAAACTGGAGGGCAGAGGGCACAGGTTGTCAGCAGGGGTGAATCCAAGCAAGTGAGCACAGGCACTCACTTCCTGAAGGGTGGAGAACACGAGGTGTCAGCAGGGGTGAAACCAAGCAAGCAAGCACAGGCACTCACGGACTGGAGGGCGGAGGACGCAGGGTGTCAGCAGGAGTGAAACCAACCGAGCAAGCACAGGGACTCACGGACTGGAGGGTGGAGGACACAAGGTGTCAGCAGGGATGAAACCAAGCGAGCAAGCACAGGCACTCACGAACTGGAGGGCAGAGGACATGGGGTGTCAGCAGGGGTGAAACCGAGCGAGCGAGCGCAGGCACTCACGAACTGGAGGGCGGAAGGACGTGGGGTGTCAGCAGGGGTGAAACCGAGCAAGCGAGCGCAGGCACTCACGGACTGGAGGGCGGAGGACGCGGGGTGTCAGCAGGGGTGAAACCGACCGACCGAGCGCAGGCACTCACCAACTGGAGGGCGGAGGACGCGAGGTGTCAGCAGGAGGGAAACCGAGCGAGCGAGCACAGGCACTCACGGACTGGAGGGTGGAAGGACGCGGGGTGTCAGCAGGGGTGAAACCGACTGAGAGAGCGCAGGCACTCACTT